>PVIC010015354.1:0-35320 GCA_004025085.1 Thryonomys swinderianus
AGCTCTGGAACTCTTTCCTAAATTGGGTGAGGACCTGAGTTCTGTCTGCACAAAGAGAAAGATCTAACAGTCTGTGTCGCACAGCTGGAGGCCTTGACCCAGGCAGTCTGTGCACAGGTCATGGGACACCCCTTCCGTGACGCTGTGATAAGCACCTGCAATAGACACCAATTAACGGGCAGCCAGGCGGAGTGAGGCCCTTCGAGCAAGGCAGGGTGGAAGATGAGAACCATCAGAACTGCGGCTGGACGTGCCTCTGAAGGAGGCTAGACCTCAAGATTAATGTCACCTGGCCCGGATTTACTTATTTCCCTTGGGGATGGAGGGAAGGCGGTTCTGCTGTCCCCGCCTTCAAGGATTCCCATGGAGAGGCTTTCATGTCACTCATGGTGGTGGTAGTGGGCTGTCCTCGCCCACCAAGCCTAACACTGCAGATTATGGGCCAGGGATGGTGACCTCACCCATGTTCTCTTGCTGTGTGCCTGCTTCCCCGCTGGACCAATAGTAGCCAGGCAGCTGGACTTGTGACCTTAGTGGCTGGTTATAGTTGGACCTGTCACACCCCCAGAGATGAAACTTCAGCAGAAACCTACTCAGCCCTCTGTCTCTCAAAACCATTCCTGTTCCCCAATAATTGTTGTCCTTTGGAATTCATTCTGATCTCAGGGGACATGGACTCGGCACATTTAACCTTAGTAGGGTGAGTTATACTTCTCCTATATCAACATTAATATTTCCAAAATTCTCATTATTCCTTGAACTTACTTTTCTGCTTTTTTTTTTTTTTTTTTTTTTTTGAGACAGGGTCTCACTTGGTAGTTCAGGCTGGCCCTCAGCTCACTATGTAGCCCAGGCAAGCCTCAAACTCAGCAATTCTCCTGTCTCTGCCTCCCGAGTGCTGGTGTGAGTCACCACGCCCAGCCCTGTATGTGGTTATTGGGGATTGAACTCAGGACGCTGCACTTGCGAGGCAGGCGCTGGAACCACTGAGCTAAATCTCCGGCCCTGATTTGTTTTATTTTTTGAGAATTGAGGCTGGCCTCAAACTCTAGCAATCCTCCTGCCTCAGCCTTCTGTGTGCTGGAATGACAGGCATGTGCCACCACAGCCAGCTGGAAACTTACATTTAATGAAGGTCAGGAGCTATTACTGACTGCTCCTCAGGAAGGGAGGGTGGCGACCCATGCGTGGAGATATCCAGCTGCGAACAGTTGCCAATTATAGCCTGGACTACAGAGTGAGAACTTGTCTTTTTTTTTTTTTTTTTTTGAGACATGGTCTCACTTTGCAGTTCAGGCTGGCCCTGAGCTCACTATGGTGCCCAGGCAAGCCGCCGCGAACTCCACAATCCTCCTGTCTCTGCCTCCCGAGTGCTGGGATTACAGGCGTGAGCCACCACGTCCGGCATTGTGGTATGCGGTGTTGATTGTTGGTAGGCATGTCTCCACGCCTAGCATTATATGTGGTTACCGGGGATCTAACTCAGGACCTTGCGTTTGCGAGGCAGGCGCCGGAACCACTGAGCTAACCCTCTGGCCCCGTGAGATCTTGTCTTAAGAAAAACACAAAAAAGGGCTGGGGACTTAGCTCAAGTGGTACTGTGGTAGGTAGGTAAGCTAGGGCTGGTCTTCAGAGAGCCCATGTGGAGGACAGTCAAGGACCCAATGTGGAGGACAGGTACCGCAAAATAAACAGATAAAAAACAAACACAAAAGGGATAAGTAAACACATGGTGCCATAGCTGATCAGGTGGAATGATTACAGGAGAGAAGCAAGAAATATTGTGTACAGTTACAAATTCACTATGAATGTGATCATTATGGATGTCTAAATTGTACCCATAAAATAAGTGAATAAATATTTCCTCCTTTAGAAAAAAAAATGGGCGGAGGTGGTGACATTTATGGGGGACCAGCAGGAAGCAGGGGGCTTGCTAGTGAAAGGCAAGCTCAGAATACAAAGCAGGTGGAGGTTGTAGGCGTGAAATTACTCCCTTTGTTGTTCATAGTTGTTGGCCAGCTGAACATCCTACAGCAAAGAGATTCTTCCTGGGTTTTTTTGTTTTTTTGTTTTAAAGACAAGAACCTACTGCCTGGCCTTGCCCTTGCAGCATCCTCCTGCCTCAGCCTTCTTAGTGCTGGGATCACAGGCACGCAAACCACGTCAGGTTTCAGTAACCTTATTCAAGGTAGGGCATTTGCCTAACAGGTGGGAGGAGATCTTGAGTCCTGGCCTGAGTTCTGGGAATGGAGGGAGGCAGGAGCTCCATGAGCATGTGGGGCTGGCCACAGCTCAAGCACCCGATGAGTGGATGCCGGACAGGCCCCAGAGCAGGGGCTAAGGGAGATGTGAGGCCCAGGAGCCATGGCTGCCAACCCTCACTGAGAGTCCTGGGGCCAGCTCTGCCCCGCTGAGCCCATGGCCTGGTCCTGCTCTTCCTCCACCTGTGCCTGCGGAGCCTGGTCTGAGGGCAGCACCCCAGTGCAGCAGGGCCCGCTCCCAGGCTCCGGTGTGCGCCAGCTGGGGCTGTGAAGGCTGTGAGCAGCGTTCCCTCCAGAGGGTCCGGATGGGCATCTGCAGATGACAGTCGTTCTTTTCCTCGTTCTGTTTTGTTCAGGTGACTGAATCCACCCGGCACTTGCTAAAATTTTTAGACAGAGCTACACTCAGTCACTAAATTGACCAGGCCTGAACTTGATTGATATCCTCCTGCCTCAGCTCTCAGCAGATGAGTTTACCAGAGTACACCACCACATGGGGCTCGAAGGAGCCGATCATCCAACCCTTCAAGCTTTCAGGTTTTTTTTTTTGTTTTTTTGTTTTTGTTTTTTGAGACAGGGTCTCGCTTTGTAGTTCAGGCTGGCTCTGAGCTCACTATGTAGCCCAGGCAAGCCTCAAACTCAGCAATCCTCCTGTCTCTGCCTCCCAAGTGCTGGGATTACAAGCGTGAGCCACCACGCCCGACAAGCTTTCAGTTTTTACATAAAGCACAGGGCAAGTCAGCCCTTGGGCTCTAACAATAATCTGCCTTTCAGACACAGAGCCTTGTGTCTCAGGCAGAGGGACAAGGAGAGCACACGCGGGAACCTGGCTGGTGCGTGAAGTCTGTGCCTAGGAGAGAGAGAGAGACTCACCCCTTCTGAACCTCAGTCTGCTCCTGTACGAGGAGATAAGGCCAAATGCAGGGACAAAGGGATCAATCAGAAGCACTGTGCGTGGTCATGTCACCCACGCAGCTCAGGCCTGAGCTCTGGGCTGGCACAGGTGGTGACTGCATTACCAGAGTGGGGGTGGGGCTGCACAGAGCTACCCAGGAGGCTAAGGCAGGAGGATCACCACAAATTCACAGCCAACTTTGGCAACATAATGAGTTCAAGTCTAGGACTTGGACTACATACCACGACCCTGTCTAAAAAACAAAACAAAACAACCCAAAAGTTGTTACAGTAACCAGAGTCTTAAAATAGGGAACCAGGGGGCTGGAGGGTTAGCTCAGTGGTTCCGGCGCCTGCCTGCAAGCACAAGGTCCGAGTTCCATCCCCGGTAACCACATATAATGCTGGGCGTGGAGACACGCCCACCAACAATCAACACCGCATACCACAGTGCCAGACGTGGTGGCTCACGCATGTAATCCCAGCACTCGGGAGGCAGAGACAGGAGGATTGCTGAGTTCCAGGTTTGCCTGGGCACCATAGTGAGCTCAGGACTAGTCTGAACTCCAAAGTGAGACCCTGTCTCAAACAAACAAACAAACAAACAAAAAAACAGGGAACCAGCGCTCTGGGAACACAGAAACAGACTACTGACCCCTGGGTGACAAATTGCTACACACAAATATGCTTAAACAGTGCTTGCTTCTCACTTGGTGGGTTAGCAGAGCACCCACCTGTCATCCCAGCACTTGGGAGGCTGAGGCAGGAGTATCACAAATTCAAAACCAGCACAAGGGAGTATCACACGTTAGGAAACTCCCTCCAAATAAAAAAAAGAAGGGATATAGCTCGGTGGCAGGGTCCCTGGCTTCGATCCCATGATCAACCCCCTCACCCGCACCCCGGCAAGCAGACATGAAAATGTCCACTAGGCGCTGGGGGTGCGGGCCTGACGCAGTCGGCAGTGCAGACACGCACCCACAGCAGCAGCATCCCTGGCCTCCCCCTGGCCAGTAGGTCCTTGAGTGGCAGCTGGGTGGGTCCTCAAGGTCACGCTGTGCGGTCAGCACTGTCCAGATGGCCTGTAGGGTCTTGTGCTGGACCCGCAAGTAGATTTCTGATCCTTTCAGGCAAGATTTAGTTATGGTTTGGAATTGTGTGTGTGTGTGCACGCACGCACATGATTGATTGATTGATTGATTTAGAAAAAGGCTTATTCCCTAGCCCAGGCTGGCCTTGAACTTATGCTCCTCCACAGTGCTGGGGTCACAGGTGTGTCGCTACTTGGAGCCATCTCTGTTCCAGCCTCAGAGATTCCAGGAACTAAACTGACACCTGAGGGCAAGAACGGTTCTAGCGAAGGGAGCCTCCAGGAAGCCCTCACCCGAGGCCATGAGAGGGTGCGGGGTGGGGAGGGCATTCGCGGTCCCTTGCCTGACTCTCTCAAGTCAGCCAGGGCAGCAAGAGGTCCTCAGATGGCCCTTTTGTATTATGATAATAGATCCCTTGGCATTGTTCTTCACAGTATTTTGTTTTGTGTCAGGGTCTCTGTGTCACTCAGGCTGGCCTTGAACTCATTACGTAGCCCAGGCTGGCTTCGAAATTGAGGCGATCCTCCTGCCTCAGCCTTCTGAGTGGTAGGTTTTACACGCATGCGGACTGTGAAAGACCTGGGGCAGATGCGAAACCAACTGGGCGCCTCCTGCGCTTGGCGGGCGAGGAGGGGCAGCTCCCAGTTTAAGTGCGCTAGGCGGCGGACTTCCGCGCACACCGGCGGCTGAGCCACTCAGTCAGCATTCCGCTTTAGTTTCGCCAGCTCCGCGCAGAGGGAGCCACAAGAGGCAGAGGCCGGAGAACTTCCTCCCGCCTGGGACCTACGCCGGTGCACCCCCTGGTGGTGACATCGAGGAATGGCCTCGGTTGCCTACATCAAGGCTTTAGAGGTTTAAAGGGGGACTGGCGATTGATAATTGTGTTTTGTTTTGGAGTCAGAGTCTCGCTAAATTTCCGTGTTGTCTCAAATTTACAATCTTCCTGCCTCATCCTCCGGAGTTCTGGGATTACAGGTGCGCACCACACCTGGCTTGCACGGGGCTTCCAAGGCACCTGCCACAACCTCGCGCTTTTGGCCTTGGTGGCAGCGCGGTTACAGACGGTGGCCGGTTAGAGATGGTGACCCGACAGAGCGTGAGCAACCCCGGGAGGGGAGGCGCTGTCGGTGGGAAGAGTCAAGCAGGGCCAAAGGAGCGCATCCTGCGTCTGGGAGTCCCTTCCGTCCCACCGCCTGGCTGGCCCGGAGCGCGCCATCGGTCCGGTCCTTTGCCCCGCAGTGCTGGGGCGCGCGCGCGTCGCCCGTGGAGCCAGGGCCACCGTGGGCCCGGCCCGAGCCTTCTGCTGGCGACCAAAGGACACATCAGACAACAACACACGGAGTCGGGTGAAACTGGCGCACGCCTGCTGAGGGAGGAGGATCGCTAAGAGCTTGAGGCTGGCTTGGTCTGCATCGTGTGACTCTGAAAAACCCCTGTCACGTTTATCGCTGTCCTACCCGGGACAGTTTATACTGTGTGGTTTGTTCCTCCTACGTCAGGTAGTTTTTTCATTGAGTGTCAGACCTTATGAAATTCTTGATTATGGGTGCTGGATTTCCTGGTGTTCCTGTTAAAGAGCATGGGGTTCTATGGCAGGCAGTTCTTGGTGCTCGCCCCACCCCTTCCCTGGGGATTGAACCAGGCACCTTCATATTTTTTTTAATGTTTTTGTTTTGAGACAAGGTCTCACTAATTCACTAAATTGCCCATATTTGAGCTCTGACTTGCAACCCTCCTGCCTCAGCCTCCCAGAGGGTTGGAACCAACCACAACTGTATGGCACCTCTCCCATGTCTTCTGGATTCTGATGCGATCATTTCTACTTTTAGTTTCTCACACAATTTAATGGGTTATAATCTGCTACTACCATTTTGATGCTCAGACTGTCCCACATTTGGCTACTGGAAGCTCCTTGAAACGGCTTTTTCTGACTTTAGAAAAAAAGTCCTTGTGCTGTTTGTTTACTTCCTGGAGCCATTAACCATGGACTGAGTCCCTGGAACCATGTGCCACTAAACCTGTCCTCCAAATCCTGAGTGCCGCGCGCTCTGACCCAGGGATGGGAGTGCTGGCTGACATGAGCTAGATGCACAGCACACATTTTCACCTCCGTTGTCACCTTTCTCTCTTTCTTTTCTTCCTTTCTTCCTTCCTTCCTTCCTTCCTTCCTTCCTTCCTTCCTTCCTTCCTTCCTTCCTTCCTTTCTTTCTTTCTTTCTTTCTTTCTTTCTTTCTTTCTTTCTTTCTTTCTTTCTTTCTTTCTTTCTTTCTTTCTTTCTTTCTTTCTTTCTTTCTGTGGTACCAGGGATCAAACTCACAACCTTGTGACTATAAGGCAAGTGGTGCCACTGAGCTAAATCTCCAACACTATACTCACTTCTTAAACCCATGAGAATCATTGTTTCAGGTCAGTGGCCTTTGCCTTTGTGTGTTTTCAAACAGGAAGACACAGGCTCTCGCCAGTGCGATGGTCATTTTCTTCCCCTACCACTTAAAAATTTGTTTTCATGGTACTGGATATTGAATCCAGTGCCACTGTACCACTGAACTACACCCCAAGCCCACCCAGGTTGCACTAAGTTGCCTAGGCTGGCCCTGAAAATATCAACCTCCTGCCTCAGCCTCTGGAGTAGCTGGGATCACAGGTGTGAACTAGCGGGCACTGAATTTGATTTGTAGGCTCAGGTGTGTTTGAGGAGTTTGCTACTCATGGAATCATTTAACGGAGGAACAGTTATTGTGCAGCCAACTTACCTGCTGCAGCAGTCCTGCTGCAGATGAGGGTGGCCCCAAGGCAAGCAGAAAGAGGAGCGCGGCTTGGATTTGGGGTGACAATGAGGTCTCTTGCAGGGCAGATGGGAAAAAGAAACAGAGCCCAGACCCTGCAGGTGACATGATGCACTCCTGCCGAGCCGCCTCATCCCAGAGGCACCGCTGCAGAAGGTTCCCTGGGGTCCTCAGCACTCAGAGAGAGAGCTCTTTTTGGTTTTTTAACCTTTGCTTGCAGTGGCAACGCAGCAACGCCAAGTGACCACGAGGTGGCGCTGTCACGCCCAGTACAAAATAGCACGGCACGAACTGGCGCGAGCGCAGCCGACCAGCAAGAGCTTCCACCGCCTCCGATAGGGACCTGGGCTTCCTTCTGGATCCTGGGAGGCACCACTGATAGGCCATGTCCCTCTCGTGCAGAGTCGGGACGGAACCCAGGGACTCCGTACTGAGCCGCGCCCCCAGTGTTTTAAAACATTTTTTTTTTTTTTTTGAGACAGGGTCTCGCTTTGTAGTTCAGGCTGGCTCTGAGTTCACTATGGAGCCCAGGCAAGCCTCGAACTCAGCAATCCTCCTGTCTCTGCCTCCCGAGTGCTGGGATTACAGGCGCAAACCACCACGCCTGGCACTGTGGTATGTGGTATTGATTGCTGGTGGGCGTGAGTCTCCACGCCCAGCATTGTATGTGGTTACCGGGGATTGAACTCAGGACCTTGTGCTTGCGAGGCAGGCGCCGGAACCACTGAGCTAACCCTCCGGCCCCAAAACATTATTTCTTATTTTGAAGCAAAATTTAAAGCCACTAGCATAAGATGGGCTGCAGTAAAAGGTGGTTATATTTTTTAAAAAACTATTCTATTGGGCATGTACAGTAGAGCTAGAATATAACATAGATTTCTAGAAATATTCAGATTTTAACCTCTAAAGAGCTCATCAAAAATAAAATAATTTAAAACTTAGGTGTTTTTCCTTAAATAGTACAAAAATTAAATTGAAACTAGTTTCAGCTGGTGTGGTGCTGAATGCCTGTAATTCCATCACTTCGGAAGCTAAAGCAGGAGGTTCACCATGAGTTCAAGGCCAGCCTGCGCTAAGTAACCAGTCCCTGTCTCAAAAACAAATCAGTTTTGAATGAGAGGAGGCAACTTTCTCTTTCTCTTTTTTTTTTTTTTGAGACAGGGTCTTGCTTTGTAGTTCAGGCTGGCCCTGAGCTCACTATGTGGCCCAGATAAGCCTCGAACTCACAGCAACCCTCCAGCCTCTGCCTCCTGAGTGCTGGGATTACAGGTGTGAGCCACCACGCCTGGCATTGTAGTGGTACTGATTGCTGGTGGGGGCATTGTGGTATACAGTTACCGGGGATGGAACTCAGGACCTTGAGCTTGCAAGCCAGACGCTAAAACCACTGAGCTAAAACCACTGACCACACCACCCTTCCTGGCAGCTGCAGTGTGCACAGGCCTTTTATGGCCTCTCTCTTTTCTTTGAGACAGAGTATCACCATGGAAATCCAGGCTGGCCATGGATTCAGGGGAAACCTCATGCCCCAGCCAGAGTTGGGGTTACAGGTGTGTGGCACCACACCGAGTAGGAGGCAATTTACAGAAGAAAAAATATGAAGACCCAACATATATTTTTTTTGTCATGTAGTTGCTTCAAGTGATAAGTATCAATACACTGTTATTATTGTGATTAAAGTCTGTGGTTAGCTTTAGGCTTTACTGCTCAGCTGCTTTGTAAGCATCAACCAGTGTGTACCTCCAATGACAGCAAGTAAGTGTCCCACTTCCCCAAAAGCCCTGTGCTCCACCTACTCCTCTGTCCCCCCAGGTCTCTGGCAGCCAGTGGTCACACTGTCCCTATACTTTTGCCTTTTCCAGAATGTTATGTCCTGAGAATCCCATAGTATCACGCCTTTTCAGATGGCTTTTGTTTACTACTATGTATTAACATCTTTTGTCCTGTTCTGCATGCTAGGGACTGAACTCATGGCCTGGAGTATGCTAGGCAGGTGGTCCACCCCTACATTATAACTCCAGTCATCCTCTGGGTCTCGCTATGGCTTACTATCCCATTTCTTTTAATTTCTGAGTTATATTCTATTCTATCACTTTTTTTTTTTTTTAGACAGGGTCTCGCTTTGTAGTTCAGGCTGGCCCTGAGCTCACTATATAACCCAGGCAAGCCTCAAACTCAGCAATCCTCCTGCCTCTGCCCCCAGAGTGCTGGGATTACAGGTGTGAGCCACTATGCCCAGCAGTATGGTATGTAGTTACCAGGGACTGAATCAGGGACTTTGTGCTTGCTAGGCAGGCGGTGGAACCATTGAGCTAAATCTCTGGCCCACTGACTTACTTTTGAAATAAGAAAAAGAGCATTGAGACAGGATCGCACTACAAAGCCCCAGCTGATGGTGATCCTCCTGCCTCAGCCTCCAGAAACTGAGATTACAAGCCTGCATCAATATGCACCATTATTTTAAAAAGCCGTTTTATTTATAAAACGGCAAACCATTCCATAGAAAGGTGTCAATGCTAGCACTGGGCTGTCTGGCAGGCAGGGACACTCTGGGGGGGGGGCAGGGTGTCCCCAGGGACTAGAGGGTCACAGCAGGTGGAGGGACAGCAGAGCCCCAGCCTCAGGTCCTGGAGGGGCCATGACAGGTGCGAGCTGCCGAGGCCTGGAGGAATTTCCTGACCAGCGGAAGCTTCACACCACCCTTCCTGGCAGCTGCAGTGTGCACAGGCCTTTTATGGACACACGCCTCCCAGGAGCCAGGGGCTTAGTGCCCAGACATTTAGCACCTTCCTGGCCAAACTGGCAGGTTCTGAGTTGCTGCTGGTGCCAGGGCCAATTCCCCAGGGGATGACACCCTGTCCCATCTGCCACCATATCCCTGTGGCCCTGGTGTCATGGCTGAATGGGGCCCTGAGGCCTTTTGCTTCCCTCATCTATGACGCAGGGAGCACCAGGGCACATCTCCAACAGGTGGGTGGCCTTCCGGCACTCTGCTGCTCACTCAGCAGCCTCAGAATTTTGGGGCTCAAAGGGTCAATAAGTGCTTCTAGGCCTAAAAGCCACCTCCTGCTATGTCTCCCCAGATGTGCTGGGAGCACACGAGGCTGTTCCTGCTTGCTGCAATCCTCCTGTCTCACAAGTGCTGGAATTACAAGTGTGCAATCCATCTATTACCCTCCTTCATTCTGCACTCCAATCCGCTGCCTCATGCAGAACCACAGAGCCCCCAAGGCATCCCTGGGAGGGCAAAGCAGGCCATGTCACCCTTCTCAGAGCTGACTCCATCCTTCCAGGTCCTCACCTTCTCTAGGGTCCATGTCCACCAGCTGGCACTACATTCCTCTTTGTGGTGTGGCCTGCCCTGGTCAGGTGGGTGAATCTTCTTTGACTCCACACGTGGCCCCTGTGATCAGAGCTCACAAAAGTGTCCCTTCCACTCAGTAGGGACACCTTCACTTTGTGCCAGGCTAGGTGTCATCCCGGGGGTGGTGCGGGCAGGCAGCACTGAGGGTGGGGTGACAGGGACAGCACCCCAGAAGCAGGCCTGCCCACCACATCACTGGTCTCAGCTGGGATGAAGAGTCACTGGCCAAAGAGGGGAGCCCAGCCCTGGCCTTCATGGGAACAGTGCCCATTAGAGGTTCAGCCTATTGTTTTGGGGTCTGTGCATGCTGGGCAGGCGCCCTACCTCCCTTCGAGGTGCACCGCAGGCTTCCGTGTTTAATGACTTTACAGACAGCACACTCTGTCTCCTATGCCTTTCACTCTGGTCTCTGTCGCCACATGCTCATGGCACTGACAGATCCAGCCCTTGGCTTTATTCAACCCCAGGGGAGCAACACCCAGGACGCAGTCACTGGGACAGGCACAGGCACAGGCCTTTCCTGCTGTCCTGGAGTGGCAGGGGGTCATGGGTGTGGAGAAGGCACTTCCTTCCAAGGAGCTGCGTTGCCCGCTGGCCCTGGGGCGCCACCAGCTCTTCACTGTGACGCTGCCATCTTCTCTACCTCTCACAGATCACCAAGCCCATCTGCTTCCGCGCAGCTCGCGCCTGGAGTGAGAGCACTGCGCCCTGCGGACACACATGAGCACCACAGCTGTCAGTACTGCTGGGGGCAGGGGATTCTGTGAGGCTTTGAAAAATACTTTTTTCTTAAAATTTTGTTTCTTGGGAGATTTAGCTCAAGTGGTACTGCACCTACCTTGGAAGCACAGGGGCCAGAGTTCTATCCCCTGTGCCGCAAACAAAACAAAACCTCAAATTTTCTTTTTGGTATGCAGTTCAGGCTGGCCTTGAACCCACTATTGGCCCAGGCTGGCCTGAGCGCTGGGATTACAGGCATGTATCACCATGCCTGGCAAGGCTTGAAATTCCAATCTGCTTTTCTCAGTTTCCCAGAATGCTGAGGTCACCGGCAAGTGCCACACAGCTGATGATAAAGCCCCCAGAGGCCTGTGTGTTAAGGTTCATTTCCACCCTTTAGGCTTTCGGTGGATGGACTCTTCAGCAGGTGGGGCCTGAAAGAAGTTAGGTCATGGCAGGGGTCCCCTAGGGACCCTAGCTCTTCCCCTTCAGGAAGCAAGCAGCTGGCTGCACCACACACATCTCAGATGTGCCACCTTACACAGGTCCAGAATGAAGGGCCACGCGACCATGGACTGGCCCTCTTAACCTGGACAGACTTTCCTCTTTCTCCTCCCCAGGGTCTGTGACAATAACGGGAAGCTGACTGGCACCTGTGGCTCGGCCAGCTCATCTCCTGTTCCTCAGCAAGGCTGCCTAATGAAAGGAACCTGAAATGAGGTCAGAGGGTCATCACCTCAAATCCTTTAAAGTCGCTTCTATTCCAGTATTCTTTACCCCAAGTTAAGGTAAATTACTAGCAGTATTTTGAATTTTGATATTTAAAAGGTAAACTGAGTTGTAGCAATGATTAATGACAATTAGAAAATATTTTCTAAGAAATTCCTGCCCAAGCGCCAGTCATGAGATCTGAAGTCGCCGTGCCCCGCCTCCCGCATGCGCACATGGCCACACTCCAGCTCTGGCTATTTTCCATTTATTACTGCAGTGGACAATTGCTCGAAAAGTGCAACACACACCACTCTTACCACAGCCCTGCTCCCTCCCACCGATGAATACTTGGAAATTTATTCTCGGAGCATCACGGACCGGAACCGTATGTCTTGGTGGAAAATCATTGCCACCGCCAGTGTCAGGGAGGTTGGGGAAGGTCAAAAAGTCGAACAGGATACAGATGGAGGGGCACAGGAGAACAGGGGTAGTGGGGGACCCTGCAGAAGGCAAGGAGAGCGGCCTGCAGCCTCAACATGCTGCTCCCATTGCCCCGAAGGGAGGTCTCTTGACTCACCCTGTCTCCACAGTGACAGCTCCTGTCACCATGACCGCGTCATGCCTCCACATCAGCTGCCATGGAGTCAGGTGAGCAGAGAGATGCCGCTAGCCAGTCTGGAGACAAGGGGTGGTCTGTGCGAAGCGCTGCGGGGGCAGCGTCTCGGAGGAGCCTGGAAGGACACTACCCAACAGGGTCGACCACCCTGTCAGTAAGTTTCTGATGGGAAAAGCAACTGTCAAACACTAACCAAAAGGAAGGGGCAACTTGAGCAGCTCTAGAAAACATCAGCGATTAAAAAACCTCAATAAATGAGACAAAAAAGGCAAAACTATGGACCTAACCACTAGGCCCTACAAAAGCCTCACCCATAAACACACTGCACACACAGGCACGCACACATGTATGCACACACAATACATCCATCACACACACAACAGTCAGGTAGATGCCTGAAGGAAGGCAGATCCAAATGTCTGCTCTCTTTGGAATTCTCAAGCAATCCAAGAGGGGTGCAGGTGAAGCCCGGTGTCCACTCAGATCTCTACGGCCACCACCACTGCTCTCTGTGCCTTCATGGCCATGGTCTGCATCCGTGCACCATGGCATGTTCTTCCTTCTTTGGAGTTTCAGTCACCAGCTGGTCTTCTCTGAGCTCCCTGCAATGGAAGGGCCTCCCTCTTAGGCCCTGCACTGGTTCTTCCAGGAAAGCACCCTGAATGGCAGTGACCCACAGGGCTTGGAGCCGGGAAGCTGGTGGAGAGTGACACACATGCGGCAGGGACTGCCTGCTCTCCTGATCCCTCCATGCCTGCCGACTTGAGGGTAACTGAAGGTGCCACTCACAGGTACAACCCAGGGGCTGACAGCTCTGCACTTCCTCAAACCCAGGTGCTCTTCTGACCTCCACTCTGGACTTCTGGAGCCAGACCCAGGCTTCTCCAAGGCCCGGGCCCTTTGAAAGCTGCCTGCAGGAGCCTTCCTGGGGTCTCCGGGCACCAGGGATCAACACCGTTTGCTCCCACCCACAGATGGCAGAGACTCAGTTGGGTCCTGGTCACACTGCAGACAGGCACAGCCTGCGTCAGGACATCCAGCAAGTCCCTCGGTTTTAGCTATCCCAGTTCAATTCAAAAACTAAACATCAGTAACTGGCAAGGACCAGCCATCCCCCTTTTCGGCACTGAAGCTTGGCACACAAGCCCCGATCTTGAGTCAGCGGCTCCTGTTTTGACTCCAGACCTGTGTTACAGCTTTGCTCCCAAATAAACTGGCTCTGCTCCAGCTCGGCACCAAGGCCAACCCCCGAGGCATGTCAGGGGGCTGCACGTCCCACCAATCCCAGTTCTAAGTGCAGCAGTGCCTGAGGAGAGCAGAGTCCCTCGGGAGGAAGCTGAGGTGTAAGGCAGGAGAGGACACCATGTTCCAGGCAGTCACCACACCAATAACACATTTTCAGGATGATGGGCTTGGGGGAAGGTTGAACAAGACGGTGCTGACAAGTTGGTGCAGAGCTGGCAGGGGCACCGGTCCTGGGACTCAGCAGCATGCTGCTTCTGGGTGCGTGGGCACCTGTAATACTGCTAACTCAGTGGCTCCACGGTCTGTTACAAGTCACATCTTCCGTCCTTCCCCTCATAAAGCCCGGGGTGGGGGAGGTGTCTGGCGGCTTCCGTCCTGCAGGAGCGAGTGCAAAGGGGAACGTGGCTCAAGGACCTTCCGGGAGCAGGCGGAAGGGCCAGCAGGAGGCCTCCCGTCAATCCGGAAAAACACACATACAGAAAGGGTTATTGCCAGGTTGTTCTTTCACAATGTGATTTTTGTATTTCGAAAACTTGAATTGTCCCTGGAAGAGAAAATGGGAAAAAAACAGAGTACTCAGTACATGGGCTGCCTGGACACGAGCACACGCACACGGGGAGGACAAGACCTGGAGAAAGATACCCCAGGGCCTCCTTCTCTGTCACCTAATACAAACAGCACCTGGCCCCCGGGGCTACCAAGACTTCACTCTGGTGTTTATAACAGAAAACAACCAGAAGCCAACTCAGTGTAAACCAAAAGGGGCTGGTTAAATATTAATGTGGAACATTCATATAATGTAACACTATGAAGCTTAGAAAAAGAAAAAAAAACAGGTTTCTACTAATGTGGACAGCTCCCCAAGACTGACGACTGATAACCTAAAGAGCACAACAGTGGACACAAGGCCAGGTGTACCATGCCCAGGAGGCCAAGTCAGGAGGGTCACTGTCTGAGGCTAACCTGAGCTACATAGTGAGTACAAAGCCAGCCTAAACTATGTATCGATGCCCTCTATCAAAAAGCCAACATCCCCCAAACCAACTCCCCCAAACAGCATGCAGAGTAGCTACATTTTGTGTGTGGGGTTTGGGGAATAAGGTTATAAGCTTGCATTTGTGTGCAGATATACTAAGAGGGGCCACAGAGAGACAGGTGGCAGCAGTGCCTGGTGGAGAGGCACATTGGGGAGACATGCTTAACTTACCCATGACAGATAAAAACCACCCATGGACCCCAGTTTAAAACATGCAGCTGCTTGTATAAGGTGGCCGCCCAGGGTGGGTGTTCAGAGGGCTTGTTCTGTGTCCTTCAGGAAGCTTGGGATGGGATGAGGACCCTCTCGGTCGCCTTCTGTAGATGCAACTTGGCACCTGCTATGAGCCTTTCCTGTGCCACACTAGCACCCCAGTGTCCTCTTAGCAGGTGACAGTATTACCTGAACCTCAACATCTCAGGAGTTCTCTGGCCCCAGGGCATTTCACCAGTTTTCATCTAAAAAGCTGAAGGCTGAACATAAAGTTACTGGGTGACCATTTCTTTGGTCAGGGTCTTGCTACTTCAGGCTGGCCCTGAACGGGTGATCATTTCTTTAAAAAGACCAATGGCATTAAAAAGTGTAGATGTTATAAAAGTCTTAAAAGGGCTGGGCGTGGTGGCTCAGCACTTGGGAGGCAGAGACAAGAGGATTGCTGGGTTCAAGGCTTGCCTGGGCTACATGGTGAGCTTAGGGCCAGCCTGGACTACAAAGTGAGACCCTGTCTCAAAAAAAAAAAAGTCTTAAAAGGACAGACCCCTCTGAGGAGTCACAAGTAGCCAGCAAAAGATAACAACTAACATGCACTGCCTCTGAGCTCCATGGGATGATGCCTGTGGGGCAGAAGCCACCTTCCAGCTGTGGTAAGCAGTATGCAAGCGGCTCTCAGGAAGTGGGCTCTGCTCCTCATCCCCGTTAGTGCTCTTGCTACTTTGCACAAAGCCCCGGATAGCTATCAAATGGGGACTGTGCTCTGTTACCCCAGTGGGAGGGTGACTAAGGCAGGGCCATTGGAAGACTATGGAGGGAGTCTCCATCCTACTAAAGGAAATGCCAGGAAAGTACCTCACTACTCCAGGGGGCTACTATGGGATGTTCAGGTCAACTATGACCATGACCGGTCATTTGATCTTTTAGAAGAATTCTTAGACTGCAATGGGGTTGGGCTAGAAATAAAATATACCTCTGTGGTAAGCAAATGACTTCTACCACACTTCCCACTTGGATATTTAGTACTTGCTCCTTTCTTCCTTCCTTTTCTTTTCTTTCTTCTCTTTCTCTTTTCTCCTCCCGCCCTCTTTTGAGACAAGTGTCTCCCTTTGTAGTTCAGGCTGGCCCTGAGCTCACTATGTAGCCCAGGCAAGCCTCCAACTCAGCAATCCTCCTGCATCTGCCTCTTGAGTATTGGGATTAGAGGCGTGAGCCACCACGTCCAGCACTGTGGTGTGTGGTACTGATTGCTAGTAGGCATGAGTCACCATGCCCAGTATGGTTGTATGTGGTTATCAGGATCAAACCAGGGACGTTGTGCTTGCTAGGCAGGCGCTGGAACCACTGAGCTAAACCTGCAGCCTGTTCCTTACTTTTCTTAGTAGAGACCTCTCCACAGTCAGAAAACCTTCTAGGAAGTCCTATTATTCAAAGGTCTACTGCAAAATGAAAATGGGAGATGAAAAGTAAGAAGTAAAAGTAAGATGAAAAGTAAAGAAGAGGTAGACAGGTGACCCTTTTCTCTTTCCACATACTTTCATTCTCTTCAAGGCAAACTAAAACTCAGAAATCCAGTGGGAGCTCTGGAAAGCTTTACCTTCTAGCATCCAGCCATGCTGTGAAAATGCATGTTCTATACTTAGTGTAGCAAAGAGGACACAGGGACCCCGTCCCAGTGTGGAGAAAAGCATTCTTCTTGCAGGGTGTGGGAACATGCACCTGCACTCCCAGCTACTCAGGAGTTGAGGCAGGAAAATTACTTGAGCCTAGGAATTTAAGGCCAGCCTGGGCAACATAGCAAGACTTCATCTCAATCTTAAAAAAGGGGGCTGGCAGTGTTATACTTCAGTGCTAAAGCACTTGCTTACCATACACTGAAGCCACAGTACTGCAAAGAAGAAAAGAAAGAATTCTTTCTGTCCTGGAGGAGAGTCTCATCCAAAATGTCTTTTAGGCTGGTCTGATGGTAGTGGGTTATCAGAACTTATTAACATTAGTGTCACCAAAATGTCTTTTAACACAACACTCTCTAGTACCTAGGGGAAAACAGACCCCACATCCTGAAATGGCTTTCTACCCACTCGGCCTCAAAGTGCTCCCCTTCTGACTTCCAGAGACAACTCTATTCCAGAAAACAAGGTAAGGCAGGGGCACCAGAGGGCAAAGCTCTCCCTGGGCCATGTGCCATCTAGTGGAGCACCAGGCCAGGCTGGCTGAGGAGGCTGCTCCGAAGACACTCTCAGCTAGCTGTGTCTGCCCCAGGGGACAGTTCCTGGCTTCTCTTCTCTTTGCACCTTCAACAAAGCCAACCCTATCTGGGTTCTGCAGGGCAAATCTTCCCATCTTCTCCCACAGGGGCCACCCGCTGCACTCTGTCCTGCGCAGGGATCTCTGTCCTGAGCCCAACAGCACAGACAGGCAGGACGGTCCCGGTGCTCTCACTGAGGCTGAAGCCAATGCCAAAGGCTAATGCCTCTTTGTAAGGGATGACAAAGGACAATCATATGTAATGACACAACTGAAAACCAAGGAAAAGTATTTGAGGTTTCAGATAGAATGATCAATTATTGGGAATTAAAACCTTGAGCATCCCACACAGTGGACCACCACACTGTATCCTGGGTCTTTTCTATTTTATACTGAGACAAGTTCTCACAACATTGTCCAATGGGTGCTCCAATTTCTCACTCTCCTACCGCAGCCTCTCAAGCAATCAGGATTGCAGTGTACCACCATGCCCAGGAATTAAGTATAGTCTCCTTACCACCTTCTTCACAGCTCATGATCTACTTATGGAAAAAATAAAGGGGTCGGACCAGAGATTTAGCTCTTCCTATGCCTGCCTAGCAAGCCCAAGGTCCGGAGTTTGATCCCCACTAACCATATATAACAATACTGGGCGTGGTGACTTACGCCTACCAGCAATCAGTACCACACACCACAGTGCCTAGTGTGGTGGCTCACGCCTGTAATCCCAGCACTCAGGAGGCAGAGCCAGGAGGATTGTGGAGTTTGAAGCTTATCTGGGCTACACAGTAAGCTCAGGGCCCACCTGAACTACAAAGCGAGACCCTGTCTCAAAAAAAAATGTTTTTAAATAAATTAATAAATAATAAAAAAATAAAGGGGACAAAGAGAAAGGCTAGAGTGCCACAGGCAGAAAAGAGGCAGGTGAGCAGGGTGAACCCATCCTCTGGGCCCAGCTCTGTCAGCACCAAGTTACATAGCAAGGAGCTTTTTTTTGCAGTACCAGGGATTGAACTCAGGCCCTTGTGTGTCCAAGGTTGGGCAGTACCACTTGAGCTAAATCCCCAGCCCCAGCAGGGCCTTTTTAAAAACAGGGTCTAAATTTCTGTTACCCAAGATGGACTACAGCTTGCAATCCTTCTGCCTCAGCCTCCCAGAATGCTAGGATTAGAGGCATATACTACCACATCCAGCTCTCAATTTTTATTCATCTCTTTTTTTTTTGAGATGTCTTGCTAGGTAGCCTATTCTGGCCTTGAACTTGTGGCAATCCTCCTGTCTCAGTCTCCCTAGGGCTGGGATTATAGGCATGCAACACTATACCCAGCTTGACGTTTTTGTTTTGCTCTTTGAAACAAGATTTGACTATGTAGCCCAGGCTGCCCTCAAACTCCCAAGAATCTTCCTATCTCAGCCTCCTAAGTACTAACATTACAGGTGTACGCTATAGCTTTTGGCTCTCAAGTTTTAAAGGTACTATCTATCTATCTATCTATCTATCTATCTATCTATCTATCTATCTATCTATCTATCTATCATCTATTTCCCTTCCTCCTTTCTTCCTTCCTTCTTTTAGCTTTTCTTTTTTGCTTTTTGGAGACAGGGTCTCGCTTTGTAGTTCAGGCTGGCCCTGAGCTCACTATGGTGCCCAGGCAAGCTGCCGCGAACTCAGCAATCCTCCTGTCTCTACCTCCCAAGTGCTGGGATTACAGGCATGAGCCACCACATCCGGCATTGTGGTATGCGGTGTTGATTGTTGATGGGCGTGTCTCCACGCCCAGCATTATATGTGGTTACCAGGGATCGAACTCAGGTTCTTGCGCTTGCGAGGCAGGCGCCGGAACCACTGAGCTAACCCTCCGGCCCACTTCTTTTAGCTTTTTGAGACAGGGTCTTGCTTTGTAGTTCAGGCTGGCCCTGAGCTCACTACAGGCAAGCCCAGGCAAGCCTCAAACTCACCAATCCTCCTGTCTCTGCCTCCTGAGTGCTGGGATTACAGATGTGAGCCACCACACCCAGCATTATGGCATGTGGCATCGAACTCGGGACCTTGAGTTTGTGAGGTAGGCACTGGAACCACTGTGCTAAATCCCTGGCCACACACTCACATTTTACCCAAACTCTGAGGATACTAAGCAAAACTGAAATAAAAAACCCTTACAAATAATTTAAATGGTAACAGGGTCTCACTTTGTAGTTCAGGCTGGCCCTGAGCTCGCTATGTAGCCCAGGCAAGCTTCAAACTCAGCAATCCTCCTGCCTCTGCCTCCAGAGTGCTGGGATTACAGGCTTACAGGTGTAAACCACCACACTCCGGCCTCTGTGGTAGGTATGTGGTACTGATTGCTGGTGGGCGTGAGTCACCATGCCCAGTATTGTTGTATGTGGTTACCAGGATTAAACTCAGGACCTTGCCCTTGCAAGGCAGGCACCAGAATGAACCACTGAGCTAAATCTCCAGCCCCAGTTGATTTTTAGTTTTCTGAGAAAGGGTCTTGCTTTGTAGTTCAGGCTGGCCCTGATCTCACTATGTAGCCCAGCTAGCCTGGAACTCTCAGCAGTCCTGCTGCTTCTGCCTCCTGAGGTGTAAGCCACCACATCTGGCATTGTGGTATGTAGTCTGGGATCAAACTCAGTACCCTGTGCTTGCCAGGCAGATGCAGGAACCACTGAGCTAAAGCCCTAGCCCTTATAAACTAGTTTTTAAAATCTGGAACTGCTCCCTGAACAATAAATATAGTCAGACTATTTAAAAAAGGGGGTTTAGGAGAAAGAAGAGAAAGAACTTGTTAAAAAAAAAAAAAGGCTTGGGTATATACAGAGCGGGGATTGTAGGGAGGGGAGGGGAAAGAGAAAGAATGAGAATCAAAATGTGGCATGTACAGGTAGGTATAAATTCTCAGTGTTAAATGTGATCATATTGGGTTGGGGATTTAGCTCAGTGGTTCTGGCATCAGAGGGCCCAACTATGATCCCCAGTATCATATACCACAATGCTGGGTGTGGTGACTCACACCTATAATCCCTGTACTCTGGAGGCTGATGCAAGAGGATTGCTGTGAGTTCAAGGCTAGCCTGGGCTACATGTGAGTTCAAGACCAGCCTGAACTACAAAGTGAGACCCTGTCTAAAAAAAAAAAAATGATCATATGGTATATATAAAATGTACCAATAAAATGAAAATTAAAAAATTAAAAAGGGGGACTGGGCATGGTGGTGTACACCTTTAATCGTAGCACTCATGAGGCTAAGGCTGGGGATCCCTGAGTTCAAGGCCAGTAAACAGTGAGATCCTAACTCAATAAATAAAAACAGGGGCACTGCATGAGTGTGCAGGAACTCTGCACCTGCTCATCTCTAGGTCACACCGGAACCAGAGCACTCAGAGCCCTAGCCACTGGCTTCAGTTTCACAGCAGCTGCTCTTCAGCTGGCCTGAGGGATGCTGGCTCCTTCTGGAACACACTGAGCTCCTTCCCTGGACTCTTGAAGCAGCTGCTACCACTGGCATGTCCTGCTCCAACTTCAGAAATGCTGCTTCCCAAGGATGGGTGGGAGTGTGGCACCCTAGAGTCCTTGAGCAGGTGCTCATCTATGGCACCAGTAGACACTGACCTCACCCTTTCCTCTTGCTCTGAATAAACTTACCCAATTTCCTGTGCCAGAAGGACAAGGACGTGAACACAGATGTCTCGAAGGTGAATGCTTTGGTCGTCCAGCCTTCCCTGCCTCGGCATCCCTCCCTCCTGAAGGTAACGTGATGCTCTAGCTGGAGTGTGGCCTGTCTGTCCCTTTCACAGCCCTGAAGTCCATTCTGGTCTCATTTAGCATCACTGCTCAAATTCTGAACTTACAGTGCTGTTTCCTCACAACAGACAGACAACACCAGCAAACGAGACATGACTCTCACCTCACCCAATTGGGGCCTATAGAACTGCTCTTCTATCCACAGCACTTCAGGAGACAGCATGAAAATGACTGTATTAGAGTCACAAAACCCAAACTAAAACAAAACAAAAACCCTCTGGGGCACATTAAAATGTTAGCATCAAAATGTTAGTATCAAAAGGGATCTTGGAGACCTGCTGGTCCATAAAGCCTCATTTTTCAGATGGGAATAAGCAGTGAGGTGAAATGAGCTGCCAAGGGTCCACAGGGAGACTGACTGGCCAGGGAGACTTGACGCCAGCAGGGACGCAAGGCTGGGGTCAATGGGCGAGGGCATTCCCTTGGGGAGGGGGTGCTTTTGCTGAGACGTGTTATCATAGGGTTACAGAGAAGGTAGACAAGGCCCTACCCTGAGTGTGAGACAGAGGGGGAGCGCCGATCAGCGGCCGCTGCTGTTCACCAGGCCATGAAACTCCTCCCAGGCCCTGGCAAACCAGAGACAAAAAACACAATAGCACATTCAGATCAAACGCTTTTACAGAGAGCAGACGCCATCACCCGCCTCCCATTCCAGACGCCCTCTTGGATGCGTGGCCAAGGGCATATGGGTAGAGTAGCCAGGTCCCAGCACTTTCTTCTCGGGTGGACACAAGGGGGCAGCTGACCTTGCTCCCATTGTGTCCCATATAGGAAGCCTGGCCCTTACTACTTGAGGACTTGCCGTTGTCCCTCTTCACAAGGCTACAGGAAGCCACAGAGGTCAGAGCTGATGCTCAGCCAGGCTGGGAAACAACATGTCCAACTCACTGTAGTGAAAGGCAACTGCACTTCTTGCCTCTTCTGCCTTGGGTCTCTGGGACAGGTGGTGCAAACAACCTTCCTGCACTAGGCCTCATCCTAAGGGCAAAGCCAAGTGCCTGACAGCATCACACTATCTAAAAGTTCAAAGGAAAATTATACTTTTCAGACTTGGACCCTCACTGTGACAAGCTCCATCTATTTCTTTAAATGCCTGTGTAATAATTCTTCTGGAAGTTAAGCTGTGTAAGGCATGGCAGTTAATACAATGTGCATGCAGATGAACTCAACTGGGAAACTGGGTAAGGAAAGAATGAGAGATGTGACTGGAAGGGTAGATAGAGGCTTGTGGACAGTGTCCACAAACAGGGCTTTGGAGACTGCAAAAAAAAGGAGGCACAGAGAAGATAAGGAAGGTCTCCTGGGGTGCAGAAGGCTCCACTCACCCCAAATTTTCTCAGAGGAACTGACTTCTGCCCTTTCTGCTCTAGCCACTTTTTAGGCCTGAAGCACTAAGTTCCCTGGGAATTATATATAAAACCCAAGGCTTCTAGATCTTAAATTCTTTAATGTTATTTCACTCTCACTTTAAGTTGGCCACATGGCACCTGGGGTGACAATATACTGCACCACACCACTCATGACAGATTTAATACTATGACCTATAAAGCATACCTTGTTACTAGGCTTTCTATAGATACCTTAAAGGGGGGGGGGCATGGGAGGTGTAGCTCAGAGGTAAAGCATTTGCCCAGTATGTACAAAGTCTGGGCTACAATCCCCAGCCCTGTAAACCAAACCAAACCACTTTTTAAAAAGGAAGGATTATGGAGAGACCTGCTACAAATTCAACTTCATTTTTCTCAGAAATGTTTATAGCTATTTCATTAGTATTTCTCTTTTGAACACCATGTATTGTTTATAAAATCAGTTTCTTTGGCGAGCATTATCCAAACTACCAGCATAGACTAACTGGCTTGAGAAAAGAAGATTAAGAAAAGTGTGCCAGACTGTCAATCCCCAAACTCAACACCACAGTGAGACATATGTCCCTCAGCCTTTTCTGGTGTACTCTAGTCTGTAAGTGATAACAGAAGGCTTCCCTGTGCACTCCAAATGAAGACAAGGCCAAAAAAAATCTGATGCTTGGGCAATGATTCATGGAAACCCTTTCTTCTAACAGATTTAAATTCTACCTTAAACAATAAGATTTCAAGAAAAAAATTACACAGCTGTGTTGAACCTTCAGCTCATTTACCTTTTAGATTCCAGGAAGGCCTATACCTACTATACCAGCCTAAACCAAGCAGATTACTGAGTCAAGATTCTTAAGGTGGAATTCAGAACTCCCCTCAAATCCATTTCAGTGTTAAACTCCTCCCCTCCAAGTTCTTCAGAAATGTCCTTACTGTACATGAAACCTCAGTGCGAAGAAGAATCCAAGTTCAGAAATTTTCCTGCAGGTTCACTGGAAATAAAATAGTTGGGGATAATCTTCAGAAGAGTTAACTCTTTCTATAAGCCAGTGAGTTGCAAACAGTCTACCTACTTTCTACTCTGGCAACCCAGGCATATTTTCTTTTTTAAAGGTAAGAAAGACAGTGTAAAGTGTCATACGACTGGAGTTTCCAAAAACAGAAAAAATCACCAAGACTAATATATCCTATAGGAGATTCTGAACAGATTGCAAGGCCACAGTAACAGAGAGTCTTTTCACATCCATTTGTCCAGCTCACTTAACAGAAAGCAAATTTTGAGATCAGAGAGATCCCATTTCTGTGTAACTCTGCACTGTCCCCTACCTGACCAAAGCCTGTAAAGATCAGAGCCATGCACTCAGCAATCCTGATGCCTCCTGCCAACCTGGGCATCCCTCAAGGGCTCAGGGATGACATGATGGTATACCTGAAAACAAAAAGCCAGGCCAGCAATTATGCTGGTGATTCAGGGCCACCTAGAACCGGCTTGGTCCTTCTATCAGTAACATCTAGACATGGTGAAGGAGTCCTCACAACTTCACCTGTCTGTCCTACAGAA
Source organism: Thryonomys swinderianus (assembly GCA_004025085.1). Classification (NCBI taxonomy): domain Eukaryota; kingdom Metazoa; phylum Chordata; class Mammalia; order Rodentia; family Thryonomyidae; genus Thryonomys; species Thryonomys swinderianus. Next base: position 23,904 of record PVIC010015354.1, read on the forward strand.
CACAGAAGACCCCCTACCCTCACTTTGCTGCAGAGGCCAGCCAGGCTTGCCCCACACTATTGTCTATATGGGAAGCCAGGCCTGCCTTCCCCTATCCATTCCAGGCCAGAGGCACACAGGAACTAATGGACCTATTCCAGAGGAGTTTACTCACAAGACAGTGCTGTTTTAGATGACTTATGCCCAGCTCAGGCCCTATGGTTATGGCTGCCATGACATCTCTCCTCAAAGCAAAGGATACAGCAAGTCACTTGATACTTTTAAGGACCTAACTCAATGAAAACTCAAGTGTGATCTGGTCTTATTAATTAAACGGAGCTATGACATGAGGAAAACCTCCATTTCCCAAGCTCCACTGTTCCTGCGATAGTCAGGGATAAATGGGGACAAACTCCTCCACAGCAAAGGACCTCATCATCCTTTCTGTGTGGCAGAGGATCTCTCCTGGGTTATCCAAGAGTGTAGTAGGGAAAAGCCACAGCAATGGCTGATAGAAGACTGGAAAGACAAACAGGGGAAGGACACTGAAAATGACAGAAACAGCAAGCAGGAGCAGCACTGGACAGGACTGAAGCCCCTCCTCAAAATATACCTTTTCCCTTTTAGCTGTCCTCATCTCAGGAGGACCTTGAGAGAATCATGGTTGACTATTTTCATATCCCTTGGAATTCTCAAGTCCCAAGTGACTTCTGCCTGGTGATCCCTATCAACTCATACTTGAGCAGGTAACACAAGGCTCATGCCCAGGAGCAGGTACAACGAGGTGAAAGTTCAGGTCAATGCATGTAACAGAACATGGAAGGCAGGGACAGAGAATGGGTCTTTCATTTTCCAGTAAATATCTTATTTTCAATCAATTTGGGGGATGCCATAAATAAACAATGATACAAACACTTCCACAATGCTGAGTCCAAGGTGATAGTCTCAATTGTTTTGTCAGGATCCTAGGCTCCACAGAGACTGGGATAAGTCAGGGTGGTACAGACATGGGTGCTGCTGCCACTGTGTAGAACTCAACCTCATCACCACTTCCACAGATCTTCTGTGGGAGCCCCACCCAAGATCTGCAAAAATGATTACCTATGGTTTGAGTCATAGGTTGCTAAGAAAACCTAAAGTAATCCAAAGCTCGCAGAAGCTTTCCATGCAGGTTAGGCACCAAAGGGCAAGCTGCAGTGCGCGCAAGCCAAAGCCACAAAGCCCACAGGAGGCTGGCATGTCCCATCCCCACCCAACCTGAAGCCCAGGCACCCAGAAGGAGAAGGTGGGCCATGCTTCTGAGATCATGTATACATGCTAGCTCCAAGAGCAAGATGATTTAGCTCTATGGGGAAAGCAGAAGGGAGGAGGCTGGCAAAGAGCTTGGGGCCTGGGCAGCTTTGGCACCAGCAAAAACACCGTTAGCACAAAGCAAAGATGCTGTATGTGTGTGGCCACACATGGACAGAAGCAGGGCTTCATCTCTAAGCAAGAGATTTCTCTGAAGTAAAGGCACATGGAAATCAGCAAAGCAAAGGCCAAGGATCCTCCTTCCCAACCTTCAGAAACTTCCAAGCAGAAGTCAAAATCAGAAACCACTCTGGGCTTATCTTCAGCGGGACCAGATGGGAACTATTTCGAGTATCACGGAATGGGATCTTTTTGATAGCTACATTGACGAGTCACATCAGCAGTCCTGGAACCAAGTACAGTACCACACTATAGTGGGTTCATGGGAATGAGGCTGCATTCCCCAGACAGCCTTCATGGTGAAGTCCATGCCATCCCTTAATATGGTGACAGTCAGTCCAAAGGCCACATCTTGATGCACCATAAACAGCAAGAGCATGAGACAAGCTAGTTTAGCACCGTTTATTTGTGATCTCAGCTGTTGTCGTAGCTGCTGTGCGTCAGCCTGTTTCTCAAAGCACAACATGCTCTTCCATTCCTCTCGTCCAGGACAGAAGGGTCTTCCAGGTGGCACACCAACAGAACAAGGGACTCCGATGATGCCAGCTTCAATGATGGTGCCATCCAAAGAGGGAGAGGGTCACGGCACATTCAACCGCGGCTTCCAGAGGTTTTGAAAAAGGAGCCTTTGGGGGCCCAGCCTGCCTGGCATTCTAGTGGAAGTGCAAAAGGTGGCTCATTGGGAGAGGAAAGAGAGGGAGACACAGGGAAGGCAGTGTCTGGGTCTGGGTCTAGAGGAGGGTGTTCTGGCCCCACAGCTGCAGGGCTCGAGTCCCAGAGATGCTCTGGGGAAGGCAATATAGCAGGCCGACCCTTCTGTCAGACTAAGAAAAGGGCCACAGGTTCTGCTGGACTCTGGAAGGCCTTGTGCATATTTCTACAAGTCAGGATGAGTCACCTCAGGGGATCAGGAAATAGAACAGCGGAGAGGGGAGAATGGATGAAAATACCTCTTGCCCATTCTTACCCACATGCAAAGCTGGCTTTGGGTTGGTGGAGTAGGGGAAACTTGAGAATCTTGAAAATAAAGAGTTCTAGAAATAGGTCTTTCCAGGCTGGATAGAACCTGGCGGAAGAGCAGAGACTAGTACTGCCCCAGAACAGAGTAAGGCAGAGGTACCTTGAGAAGACAGTGATATCACAAGCTGCCAAGGCTAGCAACAGAGCCAGACTCAGGGCTGGCTAGTGACTTGCTGCTGGCTGTAAGGTCACAGCAAGCCATGCAATTATGGGCCAACTCCTGTGGCAGCATGCCCAGTCAGGCTGACATCAAGCTGGTAGAAACAAACTCCACCCATGAATGCATGGGAAAGAGATTCCCAAATGGTCTGCTGTTGAACACAGTCACTGGGCTCACTATTAGTCTTTAATAAGAACTGCATGATGGTGACATTACTAATGATGACTAATGGTGGTGATGACAGGAAAATAATACTTGGCCCTCTACGAACTTCCTCCCCGAGGACCATCAGTTACAAAGATTACATAAGCCTCATTCGAACCTTGGTAGGCAAAGCATTACTGTGCCCCAGTTTAGAGCTGGGAAAACTGAAGCAGAACTGCAGAGGGACTCGCAGAAGGCACATACTAATTCAGGGCCACACGAGACAACTAGACCTGAGTTGGACTCTCAGCTGGCTGGCTTTGACTTCACATTGAAGACAACTTACTATTTACTCCCACAACCTTCTCATAATAATCTGTGCTTGTTTCTGAAACTTGATCACTAAAGGAGCGATTTTGCCAGTAACTCGTCCTAAGGACAGAGCTCTGCTGCCTGAGTCCTCAAAGCTTTTCCCTTGATTTTCCTCCCTCACATACTGCCCTGCCTTCTCTACAACCTTGGCTCTACACCCAAGGAAAGGGAGTCATGAGGCCTGTGAAGAAGACAATTTTCCAGGACAAAGAAAACAGACTGAAACTAACAGGTTCAATAGACATGCAAAAAGAGGTAAAGGATGGGCAGGGAAGTGGACCTTATTATAAAGTTCAATTAAATTATCTCAGCCAAATGAAGAAAAGTGCTTTGCCTTTCATTTCAGACAGTGATTAGCATGGCAAAGACAAGACAGCCTATAGAAATGAAGCCAGCGCGGGCAGTGCATCTGGGTTTGGGCTTTCTGTCCCAAAGCACCCGTGGTGCAGGGAGGCAGGGAGCCTCACCAACAAAACCTGCACAGATTGGCCAGAAACTGTGGAGTGGCTGGCCTGTCTGCTCTGTCTCCTCTCCACAAGCCAATCTCCTATACGATCATGCACCTCTGGGCCCAACTATGGAGCTATTTTTACTAAGTTCAGGGGCCTGTCCCCCCCAGCACCCTCAACACGTACTTGATGCTGTCGGTGTGAGTTTTGTATTCCATAATGGTGTTGGGAGGTAGGTTAAGCACGCGTCGAAGTGTGTCCCGGATTCGGGCTGTGGTTGCTTGGTCACTGGCGGTCTTATTCCATATGGAAATAATGTCCTCCTAAGGGAGAAAAAAGGCATCAGCAAAGCAAACCAGAGGCAGTAAGGAGAGCAAGGGCAACACAAGAACATTGACTGGCCTGGGCGCTTACCTGGAAGCGAACAGAGACCACAGCCCCACAGATCTCCTCCCCAACCATGAACTGTTCCCCCAGCATAGCCAAGATGAGATTCTCCCAGCACCGGGAGGCCAAGCCCTTCCGTAGCCGAATGATCCACTTGCCACCATTTTTATTTGCATCATCCTACAAAAAGGCAGAAAATGTTCATGTTCAAACATTGGTTCGCAACATCTCTGATATGGAAGCAGTAGAAAACCAAGAATACTTTGACTATTGAGATTATGCAACCTATAGAAAAACTGATAGGAGAGGAGAAACTAGGAACAAAGAGTAAAACAAAACAGATGTCTTTTGCATGTGCCATTTTTTTTTTTTTTTTTTTGACAGGGTCTCGCTTTGTAGTTCAGGCTGGCCCTGAGCTCACTATGTAGTCCAGGCAAGACTTGAACTCAGCAATCCTCCTGTCTTTGCCTCCCGAGTGCTGGGACTGCAGGTGTGAGCCACCACACCCAGCACTGTGGTATGTGGTATTGATTGCTGGTGGGCATGAGTCTCCACGCCCAGCATTGTATGTGGTTACCGGGGATTGAATTCAGGACTTTGCGCTTGCAAGGCAGGGGCCGGAACCACTGAGCTAATTCTCCGGCCCTGCATGTGCCATTTTAAAAAAATGGGTAAACAGATCTTTTTAAAAGAATACTTTTTGCCAGGCATGGTAGCTCATGCCTGTAATCCAGCATTTGGGAGGCAGAGGCAGGAGGATTGAGGAGTTTGAGGCTTGCCTGGGCTACCGAGTGAGCTCAGGGCCAGCCTGAACTACAAAGTGAGACTCTGTCTCAAACAAACAAACAAACAAACAAACAAACAAACAAAAAACCCCAATAAAATAAAAATAAAACATAAATAATACTTTTTAGGTGCTGGGGATTTAGCTTAGTGGTTCCGGCATCTGCCTTGCAAGAGCAAGGGCCCTAGTTAGATAACCAGTAACCACATACCACAATGCTGGGCATGATGGCTCATGCCTGTAATCCCAGCACTCATGGGAGGCAGAGGCCGGAGGATCGCTGTGAGTTCAAGGATAGACTGGGCTACATAGTGAGTTCAGGGCCAGCCACATCTACAAAGTGAGACCCTGTCTCAAAAAACTAAAACAACAACAACAACTCTGTATCAAAACTACTTTAGTAATCAAAGTAAAATCAGATTTCCAAGAGATCATCACTTCATTTGTTAAAAGTTCACTGAGTGCCACCATGTACCAAGGACAGTCAGAAGGCCCAATCTGTACTCAGATCCATAGTGGCAGAGACAGACAAGGTAAAGACAGATCTGTAGATTGACCAAAGCTGCTATAAGAGACACAAGGGTTAAGACGGAACATGAAACCTGGAAATAGGATTGCAGGAAAGCACGTGAGGGCACTTCAGGACCTGGGAGGAGCATGTCAGGCACAAACTGCAGGGCAGGGAGAGGCAAACGGGAGTCTCACTGCAAGGAAGGAAGGATTTAGAGATGATAGGAAATGAGGGTTGGAAGGTAAATTTTTTTTTTTTTTTTTTGCTTTTTTTGAGACAAGGTCTCGCTTTTGTAGTTCAGGCTGGCCCTGAGCTCACTATGGTGCCCAGGCAAGCCGCCGTGAACTCAGCAATCCTGTCTCTGCCTCCTGAGTGCTGGGATTACAGGCGTGAGCCACCACGTCTGGCATTGTAGTATGCGGTGTTGACTGTTGGTGGGCGTGTCTCCAAGCCTAGCATTATATGTGGTTACCGGGGATCGAACTCAGGACCTTTCGCTTGCGAGGCAGGCGCCGGAACCACTGAGCCAACCCTCCGGCCCAGTAAATGTTTTTTTTTATAAAGTTTGGTTTTATTTTGAGGTACTGGGGATCGAACTTGGGCTTTGTGCATCTAAGGTTGGCGTGGTACCACTTCAGCTAAATTCCCAGCCCAGAAAGTAAATTTTATGCAAGATAATTAAAGCAATGACAGCTGCATAAAATGGAAGTAAATATGACCACATTTGTCTTACAGAAAAATACTCCAGCATCAGAAGAGAAGATACTCAACAGCAGGGCCCAGCAATGGCTCCTGCAGAGATCACAGAGCTCAGTTTTAGGTCTCCAGTTACTGATCATATTTTCTGATCACTTTAATCATATGCACACTATGTAAAAATATTATACATACACAAATGAGTTTTATGGGAACAAGGTCAATTAAAAAAAAACCTTTAAATTTTGAGATGTATATAAATTGTACCAATAAAGAATTCAATAAAAAAAGAAAAAAAAAACCTTTAAAGCTATAATAGCATCTCAGTGGTAATTCCATCAATAAAGACACCTAACACCAAGGTACGCAGACATACAACAGCATTAGTGTCTTTCCCCAGAGGTCTGGGTTCCCAGGATATATCCAATAGTGCTGCAGGGTTTTTTTTGGTTCTGTTTTGTTTTCTGAGACAAGTTTTACTATGCAATTCATGCTGGTCTTCAACTCATTATGTAGCCCAGGCTGGCCTACAATTTGGAATCCTCCTACCTCAGCTGCCCAAGTGCTAGGATTATAGGTGTACACCACCACATCCAGATGGTGTTACAGTTTTGTTTTGTTTTTAGTTTTTGGAGACAAAGTCTTGATTTGTAGTTCAGGCTAACCTTGAACTCATGGCAATCCTCCTGCCTGTCTCCCAGTTCTAGGATTAGAGGAGTGAGCCACCATGCCTGGCCAGTGTTACAGATTTGAAGGAGCATTTAAAAGTTTTAATAATGCAGGCCGGAGGGTTAGCTCAGTGGTTCCGGCCTGCCTCGCAAGCGCAAGGTCCTGAGTTCGATCCCCAGTAACCACATACAATGCTGGGCGTGGAGACTCATGCCCACCAACAATCAATACCACATACCACAGTGCTGGGTGTGGTGGCTCACGCCTGTAATCCCAGCACTCAGGAGGCAGAGACAGGAGGATTGCTGAGTTTGAGGCTTGCCTAGGCTACATAGTGAGCTCAGAGCCAGCCTGAACTACAAAGTGAGACTGTCTCAAAAAAAAAAAGTTTTAACAATGGCAGGGGATAAAAAAGAAAGGAAAGGAAAGGAAAAGGTGGGACCCCTCAGTCCTTACCTCCCACATGGGTTTAATTCCTTCTTTGAAGAGATGGAAATCACTGTGTCCTGTCAGGTCCCCGGGACGTACCATGTGGCTATAAAATCTCCAGAACTGCTCCACCTGCAGACAGAAGACCCCAAAATGCAAAGGATGTAGGTTTCCTTTTTGTTGAATGCACCTGAAAGTCTGAGATTTACTTAAGAACATAATCATGGAAGGCATTCTGTTATAGCTGTCCATTTTGTATGAAAAAGAAAACATATTAGAAAAAATGTTTGTTATATACTTGGGCAGAAAAATGTTTTACTGGCAACATAAGAATACACTCTTTGAGTTAGAAATACTAGCCTTGGCCATATGGGTCCAATTTGCTACTGAGTATAAGAGGACCGGTGTGTTACATATTAGTGACAGACTATGTTAAGTGCCATACAGCCTCAAGTCTGAATGCAGTTTTTGAACCAAATCATTTCTTGACCAAAGACAGTTCAACTGGCAAGTACAGTGTTAGTTGGGATGAAATTCATTTTAGTTCTATTAGTCAATGAGCATAAGTGACATAATTAATCACATGTACTGATACCAGTGTACTATTGCTAAGGTTAGGATAACACAAAATCAATAGGGTTACAGTATAAGTCTTTTTTTTTTTTTTTTTTGAGACAGGGTCTCGCTTTGTAATTTGGGCTGGCTCTGAGCTCACTATGCAGCCTAGGCAAGCTTCGAACTCAGCAATCCTCCTGTCTCTGCCTCCCGAGTGCTGGGATTACAGGCTTGAGCCACCACACCTGGCACTGTGGTATGTGGTAATGACTGCTGGTGGGCATGAGTCTCCACGCCCAGCACTGTTGTATGTGGTTACTGGGGATCAAACTCAGGACCTTGTGCTTGCGAGGCAGGCGCTGGAACCACTGAGCTAACCCTCCGGCCCCAGCTTAAATCTTATAAAAATTTTCTCCTTGGGCCGGAGGGTTAGCTCAGTGGTTCTGGCGCCTGCCTCGCAAGCGCAAGGTCCTGAGTTCGATCCCCGGTAACCACATATAATGCTGGGCGTGGAGACACGCCCACCAACAATCAACACCGCATACCACAGTGCCAGACGCATACCACAGTGCCGGACTGGTGGCTCTCGCCTGTAATCCCAGCACTCGGGAGGCAGACAGGAGGATTGCTGAGTTTGCGGCGGCTTGCCTGGGCACCATAGTGAGCTCAGGGCCAGCCTGAACTACAAAGCGAGACCCTGTCTCAAAAGCAAAAAAAAAAAAAAAAAAAAAAAAAAATTTCTCCTTGCCCTTTCCTCAAATTCTATTAGAAAACTAGACTTCTTCCTTTTTTTTTTTAAGTTTTTGAGACAGGGTCTCACTTTGTAGTTCAGACTGGCCCTGAACTCACTATGTAGCCTAGGCCAGTCTCAAACTAACAGCAAACCTCCTGCCTCTGTCTTCCCTGAGTGCTGGGATTACAGGCATGAGCCACTACAGCCAGCATTGTGGCATGTGGTTCCTAGGGATTGAACCTGGGACCTTGCACTTGCCAGGAAGATGCCAGAACTACTGAGCTAAATCCCCAGCCAGAAAACTAGACTTTCATGCTTTTATTAAATATACATTCACTCATAGCCATCACGCTAGCCCCATTTTTTTCATTAGTGCCTTGGTAGAAAACAATATCACTCTGTATTTGCAGGGGACCCTAGTAACTCTGGTGGTCAGGTGGGAAAAAAAAGACATGAAACAGTCTGAGGAGAAACTGCTAACTGCATTCCTCAACATTGTGCTGAGGAGACTAAATCAACATAGGGGACAAGATAACATCGTCATGTAATGAAAAGTAGCTATAGGTAGTGATTCTGATCATACTTCTAGACCTGGGTGGCAAATGAGAACCTCATCCTGGGCTGCACGAAATGGCTATCTCTTCCAGTTACTCTCCAGAAGAGGAACATAGGAGAAGTCAAGAACAACACTGTTTGTAAGACTTCAATGCAGTGCATACCTGCTTGGCTTAACTGTATATAGCAAGTGACTTGGAACATTAGCCATGTGGATACAATTTCCATTCTAACACAGAACATGCACCAAAACCAATGGCTCACTGTGAATCAGGAACTGGACAGGGGTGATGGGAAGTCCACCAAATTCTCAAGGAAAGAATCATGTAACACTTGTATTTCTCCTGATCTCATAGCCAAACTGCACAACCTTGTATTTAAACAAGAAGAATAAAATTTTTAAACCCTGAGAAATATTGTTAGACTGCATAGGCTTCTTCTGACCCCTGAAACCTGTGAAAATAAAGTTCACAGGGGCCGGAGGGTTAGCTCAGTGGTTCCGGCGCCTGCCTTGTAAGCGCAAGGACCTGAGTTCGATCCCCGGTAACCACATATAATGCTGGGCCTGCAGACATGCGCACCAACAATCAACACTGCGTACCACAATGCCGGACGTGGTGGCTCACGCCTGTAATCCCAGAACTTGGGAGGCAGAGACAGGAGGATTGCTGAGTTCGTGGCGGCTTGCCTGGGCACCATAGTGAGCTCAGGGCCAGCCTGAACTACAAAAGCGAGACCCTGTCTCCAAAAAGCAAAAAAATAAAAAATAAAAAAAAATAAAGTTCACAGACTCAGAATATGAGATGCAAAAAGGACCTCAGAAACCATGTGGACTATTACTGCATAATTGAGAAGAGTTTCAAGATTTGTTCCAGCACACAGTCAAGCACTAGAAGGCATCAGCCTTGGGATCCCCAGTCCAGTGCCCTAACCACTTCAAGACATGGCTTTCTTAGAGACCCTGATTTCAATAACCTTTAAATGCTATTCAGTTCAAGAACTAAGAACCACTGGGAAATACTACTCTGGATTTGATAAAGGGTTTCACAATGGAATTACTTTTCTGTAAGCAATATTGAGAGCTATTTCCTGATGTCTTGAATTCCACAATCAGAGTTTAAATGCTGTCATGCATCCAGTGAGTATTGAAGGGGTAGAAACCCATGTGTGTGCTGATAATAAAGCACTTAACATATGGGCCACAGGAGAGAAAAATAAAATGCAAACTCCCCTTGTACCCAAGTTGGGTAAACTTATACACGCCCTTTTGTATGAGAGTGAAAGAAAAATGCTAGAAATAGTCTACTACTAATCATTCCAAAGTAATTTAACAGAACCCTTTATAAAAACATACTCCTGGGGCTGGAGATTTAGCTCAGTGGTTCCAGTGCCTGCCTCGCAAGCGCAAGGTCCTGAGTTTGACCCCAGTAACCACATACAATACTGGGCGTGGAAACTCATGCCCACCAACAATCAATACCACATACCACAGTGCCGGACGTGGTGGCTCACGCCTGTCATCCCAACACTCGGGAGGCAGAGACGGGAGGATTGCTGAGTTCCAGGCTTGCCTGGGCTACATAGTGAGCTCAGGGCTGGCCTGGACTACAAAGCAAGACCCTGTCTCAAAAAAAAAAAAAAAAAAAAAAAATACTCCCAATCCAGTTTCTTCTCCAACCTTCCAAGTGTCTAACCAATTGTTTCTAACACAATGACTGTCTAGCATTCCAACAGAGCAGATAATCACAGGTTTTATGATGGGTTCAGAATATTAGAAAGGCATAGATGTTTTGAAAGTTTAAGGGCTGAGGGCTGAGGATTTAGCTCAGTGGTTCCAGCATCTGCCTGGCAAGTGCAAGGTCCTGAGTTTGATCTCTGGTAACCATATACCACAATGCCAAGCGTGGTGACTCACGGCCACTAGCAATCAGTACCACACATAATGCCAAACATGGGGACTCACATCTATAATCCCAACACTTGGGAGGCAAAGATTGGAGGATTGCTGAGTTCAAGGCTTGCCTGGGCTACATAGTGAGCTCAGGGCCAGCCTGAACTACAAAGTGAGACCCTGTCTTAAAAAAATTTGAAACAAGGGCCAGAGGGTTAGCTCACTGGTTCTGGCGCCTGCCTCGCAAGTGCAAGGTCCTGAGTTCGATCCCTGGTAACCACGTACAATGCTGGGCATGGAGACTCACACCCACCAGCAATCAATACCACATACCACAGTGCCGGGTGTGGTGGCTCAGGCCTGTAATCCCAGCACTCGGGAGGCAGAGGCAGGAGGATTGCTGAGCTTGAGGCTTGCCTGGGCTCCATAGTGAGCTCAGAGCCAGCCTGAACTATAAAGTGAGACCCTGTCTCAAAAAAAAATAAAAATAAAAATAAAAATCTTTTAATTTTAAATCCATATGCTCCAAGAAAACTTTTCTCAAGAGAGACTCCTTTTTTCCCAGAATCCTAAGGGTGCTCCAGCCACACTACTCTCCCCCCCCCCCCCCCCC
>PVIC010015355.1:0-21250 GCA_004025085.1 Thryonomys swinderianus
AGGAAGTTGGACACAGGCAGCAGGCGCAAGTAGAAGCTGCGAAAGCAGAGGTTGGAATGCTGCTCCCACAAAGCCTAAAAGCACGAAGGGTCTGAAGCAAACCCCAGAAAGGAGAGGAGTCAGTGTAGAGATCTTCCTTGTGGCTAATGGAAGAAACAAACTCCATGACATTAGGTCCTCAGACTTCCAGCCTCCGTATCTGTGAGATGACAATTTTCTGTGGTTTCAGCCATGCAGTTTAATGGGCTCTCGCTAGAGCAGTCTTAGCCAACTAATACATCTTTGCACCTAAAAACCTAAGGTCTGTAAACAGGACATTCTGACCATAAATGAAGAGTATTAAACATGAGACAGCTTTTCACAGGTTTCACGATAAGCTTTGTCCTTACAAAGTGATGGGGAAATTTGCACAGTAATGAATAAAAATCTTCACTGTTTACGTTTAAAAGCAAAATGTATTGTTTTTCTTCAGTCACTTCTCTCTGGGGAAGATGGGTCCACCTGGTGTCGATAGCAGGTTAACCCACTTCCCCCACAGCTGCGCTCTCATAAAGACCAGAGGAATCCATTTAAGCCTCTCCAGATCTGGCTTTCTCTGTTCTCTGCTGAGGCCGCACCGTTGCCGTCCTAGATGTAAATGAAAATAAGGAAAAACACCGTATGGAGCCATTCCATTCACATTCCCTCTGCCACGCACCAGCAGATCTGCACAAAACATTTAAGAATATTAATATCTTCACTGCTGATTGCTGAGGAGCTCAGTGAGAGTTAGGAAAAGAGGCATGAAGTTCTGAAATTACCAACTGATTTCTTCTGGGCCCATGACTGTTATTGCCAGGAGCTGAAACTATTCTAACAGATTCCAAATGGAACTGACTCTCCCTTCCGTGCAGAAGACTGATGTGGGAAAGCTTGCTACACAGTCACACCTCTGTGCATCTTCTGAGCACCGGCTCATACTGGAAAATACTGACATCAACAGGAAAGCAGAGCAAGTGGAACGATTATCGAGTAGATTTTCTGAACTCATTTTTGCAAACATAATCCCTTTGGTTGATGGTTTATATGACAGCCAGTCGCAAAAATACATTTCTCTTGAAAATCCGCTCTCGGACGGACTGGCCTTTCATCATCCTCTCCAGGCCATTTCCCTCACCATCACCAACCCTAATATTTACATTTCCTCACATAACTCCACTTTGATCTGGCTTTTTCCTTCCAAGCTCCCAAACCGAACTTTCAACAAAACTCCACCCAAACGCTGCTCCCATACTACTGGTCTTAATACTTCTGATAAACAGGAAACTAAAATTGGGTATAGCATTCAGCAGGGAAGAAAATTATAACTTTCACTTTATGGCCCAGAGGGCGACATATTGTGTACAGTCTGCAAAATGCCACAGAGAGTGTGTGGTGTTTAAATGAGGAAACAAATGAGTGTAAGTGGGACTCAGTTTGCCTCACTTCCGTGGGGATTTTGCAATCCAGTAACTACTCTAGGATATGCTTCTGGGAAAGGTCTTTCTAAATAATCATTTTCAAAACAAAAGAATTGAGAATAGAACTTCAGTAATTTTGCAAAAATAAAAAAAATGTAACAGACCAACTATTTGTCTCACAGGAGCAAACAGAAGAGAAATCTTTGATAAATAACTAAACAACATCCCTTTCTTTTTCGGGTTCCTTCCTTGATATCTTCATCAGCCATCTTGGCTTGCTGCTGTGGCACATATGCTTCATCAACCACCTCTGTCCTGTGTCCCCAGAAAGAGGCCTGACCTGTGCCCAGGCCTGGTCCTCACATAGGCTTCGCTCTACCTTCTCCCTCTGTCCAGGAGCCATTTCTGTGTAATTTCTGGTCACATCTTCAGACTGTGTACTCTTTTTCCTTATACCTCCCTAGAAAATAGGCCTAAATCCATCCGCTAAAATGTGTCTAAATGGAGTAAATATATAGTATATTTCTTAAGCTCTTCCTATGATGAGACTATTTCCTTGAAATAAGCTTAAATTTCTTTTTTACTCTAACAATTATGTCCTCAGTTTTTCCTCTCATCCTGTCTACACTGCTGATGCCATGTATTTCTCCAGCCAGAGGGATCACCAGCCCTGGCCCAGCTGTATCAGTTGCCATCATGCCTTCCGCTCCTCCTCCTTTATGTTCTTTGACTCACTGGCGTACAGTAGACACATGAGATGTCTCCTCTTCTGTCTCTTTCCCTGACTTGAAACACAGGCAGTCCCTTTGGTGCTTGTACCATTAAGCTCATGCCCCAGCTGTCAGCTGCACAGGTCCTTGGGAGAGGCTTAGCAACCTCTCAATTGTAATAGACCCAGACCCCTTCAATTGTCTCCCTGGCCTCACTTCTACCTCATGTGTCCCAAAGACCGCAATTGCCACTGCTGTAGTTCAGACCCTCATGAACATCTTCCATCGTTACTACTGCAAGAATCTCTTTATATCTCAGACTTCATTCTTGCCTTCCACAAACCCATCCTATGTGCTGCTTCCAGATGCATCTTCCTGTAATGTGAGCTTGATCATAGGACAGTAGTTTGTCTTCTCTATGGAGAACGCATTGCAAGACCCCCATGAGTAGTCAAACCACAGATAGTACTGAGTCTAATATGTACTGCTTTATTTTCTAAGCCTTGCACTGTTGGGACTCACTACAAAAGTTAATCCTCCCTTCCAAGTTTTAAGCCCTGGTGCTTTATTTGCATCACTTCTCTTGCACTTTGGGTCCATTATAAAAGAAAATAAACATAAACACTATAATACAAGTTATGATAATCACTGAGGGGATGACAGTTAATCTGATACCAAGATGACTATAAGGTGACTAATGGGTGGGTAGTGTATACAGCATGTAAACACTGCACAAAGTTATGATTCACATTCTAGGAGGGAGAGAAGCAGATTGCATAAGATTTCATCTTGCTCCTTAAAACAATGTCCAATTTAAAACTTGTGAATTCTTCATTTCTGGAGTTTTTCATTTGCTATTTCTAGATGGTGACTGACATCAGAAAGTGAAATTTAAAAAAGGAAAACCTCAAATCAGGAAAGACTACCATAGTCAGCTGCTGAAAGACACCTGCAACATACAGTCACACTGTTAGCCACACACAGGGAAAACCTGTGCTCAGGCCTTAGCCAGTCTTTCAGTTTTATCTACAACAGGAAAGGACTAGAAACAGCTCAGGTGCTCTGAGCTCCTGCTCCTTCCACTGCTCTGCCATCTGGCTTTAAGGCTCCTTCCATTCTTCATGGTCCTTTTCCCAGTTGCTTCTACTAGCACTTGGTCAGTACACTTACTCCATGTATTAGCTTTCCTTACTAGTAATCCTGTTGACTCCAATTATGTTTTTAGCTGCTCTGCCTAGTAGCAGTTTCTCCCCCTTCATTCCTAAGTCCCTTGGACTTTCCTGTAAAGCACAGTATGGTTTAAGGCTTCAATGACTCATCTTATGTTTTCTTCACTCACCACTTCTAAGCCTGATGCTTCAGCAGGGTGAAGCCTGTTGCAGTAGAAAAATCAAAAGACCTGAGTCACAGGAAGTAAGTTGCCTACCTATTCTGCCAGAATAAATTACCTTACCACACTGCAATTTTACTTCTTCATCTATAAAACTAATGATTTAGATTAAGTAGTCTCTTCTCTCTTCTAAGTTACAACCTGATAATTCCTGTTCTTCTGACATCTAAGATAATGCCCATTGTTTACAGAATAAGTTGTTTCCACCTATTAGGTTGTTTATTCCTTAAATAAAAACCATATATATATATTTTTTTTCAGGACACAATAGCTTCTATCCGAACAAAAAATTTACTTTTTCCACTTTTTCATTATTGGTCCTTAACTTTGATTTCATGCCTACAATTAAATGTATTTTCTAAAACAAATAGTGTGCATAAAGACATTTTCATGCAAATTAAGTTACTGTACTTACCAGCACAAAATGCTGTACATGCCACAGAGACTGTTGACAAGTCTTAAAAGTAGAAGTATCAGAGTGGATTTCCCACTGCTCAACTTGAGCACTTACTAGGTATATTAGCTTTCCTGTGGCTGGAACAAAATACCCAACACCCACAACGTAAAAGGAGGAAAAGTTTACTTTAGCTCATAGTTTCAAAGGAGTCAGTCCATGGTCACCAGCTCTGAGGCAGAGAGTGCATGCTAGAAGGGCCTGGTGAAGGAAAGCAGCTCAATCCATGAAAATCAGGAAGCAGAAAGAGCAGGAAGAACCAGAGACAGAGATACACCCTCCAAAGGCATGAGTGACCACTTCCTCAAATCAGGCTCCACTTCCTAATAGCACCTTTAGCTATGAACTAAGCAATGAATGAATCCACTGATGAGTGTAACATCCCCATGATCCAATCACCTCAAAGCCCTACCTCTGAACACATGAGCCTTTTGGAAGATACATCAGATCTAATAACAGCAGTCACCAGGGACATGTGAATTTCTGGTAGATACTAAAAATAGACAAGAAACTTTTGACGTCAGGGCCCAGGTCCTTATCAACACTCTCTTTTTTTCTGGCTTGAAATTCCCTTTTGCTTTTCCCTGAATGCTCTAGCATCTTCTCCAGATGGCTCCTCTTGTCAGGTGGTGCTTCAGCTTGTTTCTTCTTGACCAGGAAGCTCTTCCCTTCCAACCTAGGAATAGCCTCACAGCCCTTCATTTGGCCTTTCCAAGCCCTCAGTACTCTAGAAAGCTTACTTGTAAACATTGTGCCAAGGGTTTTCCTTGGCAGGCTTCCCAAACTCAGTCACAAGTTCAGTCAGTCACCATCTTCCTGTCAGAGAAGTGTCTGCACCCATGGATACCTGCAGAGTGGGTGGAAGGGTAAGTGCCCCCACTGTCCTGGGAAACTTACTTTCTGCTCATGCTGCCTTCCCCAGAACAGCTTCGGCTATTATTCCCTGAGGGACAAACTGAGAGGATATGAATGCTCCTCCCCATAAGAAGCAGTCTCAGTGTATGACCTTGTTCAGCCAGAACTTTTCAGGAAGTGAAACCTCCTCCTATTCTTTGTTATTTGTGTGCCTATCTGGGGCTGGGAATTGAACCCAGGGCCCTGTGCATTCCAAGCATGCACCCTGCCAATGAGCTCCACTCCAGCCCTATCTCTAGTTTAGAGGATCATCTAAGGCTGATCAGGAGAAAGACAGCGAAATAAATAGCATCACACCCCTGGCTATCCCTATCCTTCCCCAGGATTTATAAGCCAATAGTTATTTCTTCTTCTAGAGAAAGAATCCAAACTCAGCATGTGCATCTTAAGGTAGTACTGCCTCAGACTGTAGCGCAAGCCTCCCCTCATCAGGAATTCCTTGGGTACTTATTAGAATGCAAATTGCTACCTCCCCCAGAACCATGGGATAAGAATATGAGGGTAAGTTTGAGGTCTCTTTCATGTGCTCAGGATGCATTTCAGTCCAAGTGCTGACACACCTCAGGGATTTGTAGTGGGTGGCATTATTTTCTCTCAAAGGAACCCAAGGACTTATTTTGTAGGACGGCTGGGGTTTGGGGTGGGGGCATTTTGAAAAATAGTGATTTTATTTATAATGTGAATGGCAGAACCTTTGAGTCTCAAGACCTGAGTCTATTAATACAGTCTCCTTTCCAGTAGCTGGTACCTCCAACCTGTGCCAGCTTGGAAACTCCAAAAATAGGACTGCTGCCAAGCATCTGAAATGAGATGTTGGTGTCGAGCACGTGCTACCCCTTTTTCAGGACTTTGAACTTCCTCCCACACACAGACGTGAGAACTGTAGCTTATACAGTGGCAGAGGAGGAAGTGGCTGAGTTAAGATTCTACAGAGCTCTGCCCCTTCCTCTCCTCTTTCTCATAGACATACAACCTACGTACATGCCTGGTGTGTGTGACTTCCTGTGCATGTAGCAGGAGAAAATCTTTACAGCAGATTTGAGTGTTTTTTAAAACTCAGCTAAAAGAATTTCTGAAAGAGCTTCCTGCTGTCTTTTCCCAAAAGTAATCCTCATATGGCACATTTACCTAGAGGCATTAATATTTCCCAGCTTTAATTTATACAGATGTTGTTTGACTTATGATGGGGTTACACTCCAATAAACCAATGGTAAACTGAAAATACCCTAAATCATAGACATATTTAATATACCTAATCTACCAGACATCATAGCTATCGTAGCCTGCTAACCATGCTTGGAACCTAGGCTTGCATTAGCCTACAGTTGGGCGAAACCATTTTACACAAAGTCTGTTTTATACTTGAAGAAAAGTGTTAAAAATCTCATGGAGGGGCTGGAGATTTAGCTCAGTGGTTCTGGTGCCTGCCTAGCAAGCACAAGGTTCCTGGTTTGATCCCTGGTAACCACATACAACAATACCACAACCAGCCATCAGTCCCACATATTACAATGCCAGGTGTGGTGGCTTGTGCCTGTAATCCTAGCACTCAGGAGGCACAGGCAGCAGAATTGCTGAGTTCAAGCCTTGCCTGGGCTACATAGTGAGCTCAGGGCCAGCCTCAACTACAAACCCAGACCCTGTCAAAAAAAAAAGTCTACAATCCCTCCAACAGTGGAGAAGGGTTCTCCCCGCAGCCTCACCAGCATTTATTGCTGGCTGATTTCACAATAGCAGCCATTCTTTGTGGAGTGAGATGAAATCTCAGTGTTGTTTTCATCTGCATCTCTCGAATGACCAGTGATGTTGAACATTTCTTCACATGCTTCTTGGCTGCTTTGACTTCTGCCTCTGAGAAGTGTCTGTTCATTTCAGATGCCCATTTTTGAACTGAGTCTTTAAACTTGGGGAAACTGATTTAAGTTCCTTATATATTGTAGATAATAGCCCTTTGTCTGACAAAGAGCTAGTAAAGACTTTTTCCCATGTTGTTGGTTGTCTTTTAGTGGTGCCAGTGATTTCTTTTGTTGTGCAGAAGCTTTTTAGTAGGATGAGATCCCATTTGTTGATTCTTTCTGCTAGTTCTTGTGCTATAGAGGTTTTATTCATGAAGTCTCTGGCTAAGCCAATGTCTCTAAGAGTTTTACCTAACCTGTTTTCTACCAGGTTTATTGTTTCTGTTTTAATGCTTAAGTCTCAAATCCATTATGATTTTTAGTTTAGTACATGGTGAAAGAGATAGGTCTAGCCTTAGTTTTTGGTAGGTTAAAGCCCAGTTTTTCCAGCACCATTTGTTAAAGAGGCTGTCTTTCCTCCATTGAGGATGTTTGGGTCCTTTGTCAAAAGTTTATGATAGCCCAGTCTTGGAAACAACCTAAATGCCCATCAAATGGAGACTGAATAAAGAAGGTATGTTTTCTTTTAATAAAATGGAGTATTACTCTGTCATAAAGAATGACAAGTTTCATTCATTTATGTGCAAATGGATACATCTTAAGGACACAATAATAAGTGAAATAAATAGGTCCCAGATATGTAAATACTGTATCTTTCCTCTGATATGAAAACCTGTAGATGTAAATGGGTTCTAGAATGCATGATGTATTTTGTAAAATAGGAAACGTTCAATGGGAATGTGGTGGCAGAATGTAATGAGGGGAAAGAATAAATATGATTTGGAAAGAAAAAGAAATAACATGTATATAGGGGGTGGGGGGTTGTGAGTGGGTAGGGATATGGGTAAAAATGAGAATAAACTTCTGCCATATACTGGTACAAATTCCCCACTGTTGAGTGCTATTGTGAGCTGTACATAAAATGTATCAATAAAGAATTCAATTTAAAAAATCTCATGGAGTTTATTGAATCCTGAAAGTTGAAAGTAGAATGGTTATATGAATGTACTTTTGCACCATCTAAAATTGTAAGTTAAACCATTATGTCGAGGATAGTCTGCATATGTGTGTGTGTGTGTGTGTGTGTGTGTGTATACATTTAAGCTTACTAATCCTGAAGGGGTTCGGTGCAAAGATAAATCTGAACAACTCTCATTAGCTGAAGCTGATCTCTCCTGCTTAAAGTTTTCTTAGCACATGAGGCTTGGTGTAAATGAGGACAGCTTTGATCAGTTGTATCCATAAACCATGGTGCCTCATGAAAATGCAGATTTCCAGGCCCTATCTCACATTAATTAAATCAGGTCTCTGGGGTAACATGCAAGCCGCCTGCATGTTGAACAAGCTCCCCAGAGACTGTGGCCATTGTGGCATCTTGTACTAGAACACAGAAGGAGTGCCCAAAAGATACAGTGAATATTTAAATGTTTTTAAAAAGGAAAAAAAAAACCCATCATTGTAAGAGACACTGCCAGTAATGATAGGATAATTGTGTTCAGAGCAACAGGGAATATTTTTTAAAAATTTTTTAATTTATTTATTTATTTTTGAGACAGGGTCTCGCTTTATAGTTCAAGCAGGCCCTGAGCTCACTATGGAGCCCAGGCAAGCCTCGAACTCAGCAATCCTCTTGTCTCTGCCTCCCGAGTGCTGGGATTACAGGCATGAGCCACCATGCCCAGCAACAGGGAATATTTTGAAGGGCATTAATGGCAATGTGTTAGTTTATCACTCCTTATTGGGCAAACATTTGAGACCATTTCTATCGAACAAACATTATAGTGTGTCCTTGGCACTGTACAAATCATGCCTTTTTACCAAAGTTAAAAATGACCATGAATGGTAAATGTTTTTATTTGATTCAGAACATCAAGGTAGTCACAATAGTACAACTAAAGACACTCAGGAAAAAGGGCTTCCAGATCTGCTTCAGAATGCGACTGAAATGATGGCTGAGTATGTTTAAAGTGATGGGGAGCGCTTTAAGGAGGATTAATGCCAACGTGTCTTACTGTGATAAATTTTTTAAAGCCCTAGACATCTGCCAAATTTTTTTTTTTTTTGAGACAGGGTCTCGCTTTGTAGTTCAGGCTAGCCCTGAGCTCACTATGTAGCCCAGGCAAGCCTCAGACTCAGCAATCCTCCTGCCTCTGCCTCCCGAGTGCTGGCATTACAGGCGTGAGACACCACGCCCAGGACTGTGGTATGTGGTATTGATTGCTGGTGTGTGTGAGTCACCACGTCCAGCATTGTATGTGGTTACCAGGGATCAAACTCAGGACCTTGCGCTTGCGAGGCAGGCGCCAGAACCACTGAGCTAAATCTTCGGCCCCATTTTCATCTTCTTGAAGTGTCCCACAGCACATAGTAGTGCTCCGCATAGATATATGTACTAATTTGGCTGTTTCTCCTGCTTTGGATGGAGAGCAAACCTCTTAAAAAATTCCAACAAGAGAAGGGGTGGGTAAAGGGATAATGATAATGTTTATGATACTAGAATTTTACCTGTTGACTCTCTTTATTAGCCAGTTATTAGAGATTTCTAGTTCATATTCTTGAGCCCTTCACACAGAGGGTCTGGGAAGAGGGTCCCATCTGCTCCTCCATGGGACAACCCCAACCTCCCTGTGTCAGTAGCAGACAACTTGACCTAGAATCAGGATTTAGGTCCTGCAGACTTCTTTTTTTTACTCCTTTGTTTAGACTGAAGACTGTTTGAGGGCCAGGGATTTAGTTCAGTGGCACACACCTGCCTTGCAAGCACAAGGACCTGAGTTCGATCCCCAGTACCACCAAAAAAAAAAGACTCTGTGACTTCAAACTGATATGCAAACTATTCTCTGGAAATCAAACAATACTTTGGTAAAAAGGTGCAATAATTACTTCATAGTGTCCAAATAACAAAACAAGAATACTTTTTTACTATTAGAATCATGCCCATCTTAGTAAAGTTTCCATGGAATTAAAAGTTGGGAAAAGCAATAGCACAATATATTTAGTTACTGAAAATGCCCTTCAGAATTGGAAAGGGATTTGGATAAGTAGGAAAGAAAAAGACTGAATTATTCATATGTTGTTTTGCATATTAGTGTTATCAAGATCTTTAGTCTTATGATAAAATTATACAATTTGAAGTTAGGATCTGTACCCTGAGAAAACATGGAGTTTTCATTAATTATTTGGCTATTATGTTATAATCCAATTCCTAACAGCATCTAAAGCTATACAGTTCTAAATAATAACGACAGACAACTTTTTAAAGCAAGAGATTATTTAAAATGTTCATATGGAATAAACCATTTGAGTAAGTCCTATAGCCATAAAAATCTCATTCTGGCTTCCCTTCATTGGAGGATTCTGGGTCTGGCTGGAGACAGAGTTTTCCTTTACTGAAATGGTGGAATTTCCATGAAGGTCAGAGTTTATCCCTGCAGCAAAGGTTAGACAGGGCAGGGATTTGGCAGTAGAATAAAGGGCTCAAGAGGGATGGAAAAATGAGATTACAGGCATATTAAAATATAGTGTGCCCCAAAATGTAAAACAATTTGGCCTAAGACTCACATATATGATACAGATTAACAAAACTGCTTAGAAGCCAGGAAAAGAAAAGTGTTTTCTTTTGCTGCTTTTTTTCCCAAAGATCTCAGAGTCCTACAGACACACCCAAAACATTTGGCTCGTTCTCAAAACTCCAGACTGGCGAGCTGCTGTAAAAATAGCTGCGAGCTCCAAGGAAGGAAGGGTAGGAAAAGTCTGCACCTCTGAAAGGGGCCCTGTTTGCCTCAGCCAGGCAGATTTTCACATGTACAAACTCATTTGTGCACATGGATAAATATGGTTACAGCAACACTCACATTTACAAGGCCACATGAAGTCGCATGAAGTAACATTCTCCCACAGCGTCACACTTTGGGAGGGGGGATCATTCCAGATGTTGCTAGACAATGCTGAGATGTTTCCATGAAAAGCTGTAGGCATGGCATTAGTTCACATGGAAATAATGTTTTAACTAGTTGGGAGTGGTTCCTGAGGTTTGTCCTGATTTTGCCTGGGTCTAACCCACCCAGGGCCACTCCTGACACTACACTCAGGTACTCAATTGGTAGAAATGTCTTAGTAGAATTTTCTGTTGTTAAAAAAAAAAAGAGCAACTAATGCTGTCAGCCTGGGTGGGAGTAAAAATGCCTTTGAGAGCCAAGAGCAGAATTCTTAGGGCTTCAGAATGGGAAGGCCCTGAGATAAAACCACAGAGAAGCTCAGGGAGGGAAATTTCAAAGGAGCAGGTGGATTCATTTACATCAAGAGCAAAGAAAGGTGCTGTCTGTACACAGTAGCCAGTGGCTTAAACCTGCCACTGCTGGGTTATACAATCCTGCTAATGTGAACTGACTTTACATAAGTTTAATTTTGAAATGTTGAGATTGTCAGCTCACATTAAAATCTCTTTATTTCAGGGTGAGTACATACAAAAGATTCTTTGGAATAGGTTTTGAGCTTGAGTTGAGATCACCTAAGGAGATCACGCATTCCCTGCTCTCATAGTTATAACACAGAAGAAAATCACCTCAGCGATGCACGCATGCCTCTCTCTCTTCCCCTACGTGATGCTAAAAATGGCTCCTGAGTCTGGCGAGAGCAATGTCTGAGACCCATCACTGAGAAAACTTGCAGAGCTGAGCCTCAATAAGATAACGACTCCTCTGCTCGTCCTGTGGACATGAGATTCTTGACTCCAGCAGTGAGGGAGCCTCTAGCAGAGCTGTGCGCCCATGCAGGGTGCCAGGTGCCCCTCCAGCCACTGTTGTGAAGGGATCTGAACCAGAGGAAGGCATAGACAGGAGAGTCTTTGGGAAAGAGACCGTCTGAAAGGAAGATGGCAGGAGACTGGGGGGAGGGAGAGAAGCAAAAGGGAGGAGAGGGGAAAAGAGAAAATTGTCAACAACAGAAAACAACGCGAAGTGTGTAGGTTTGGGAGGCAAAATCCAGAGTGTTTCTGTGAGCCATTGGCACCGAAGGGAATGGCACTGTGCACAGAGAAATTGGGGGAGTATCGACAGAGGTCTGGCGGAAGTGGGGTCAGTTCAGAGGAAAGAGTAACCCTGGCTTTGTTGGGAATGTCGCCACCCTAGTGAGAGTCAGGTTCAGTTCGAGTTGTCAGATAAAAATACAGGAGAGACATTATGTACCTATGTGGCCCATACTGAAATGAAAAAAAAGTATTCATTGTTTGTCTGAAATTCAAATTTAACTGGACGTAGTTTTAGTTACTGTATCTGGAAACAGATTCAGTCTTCTATGCTCACTTACACAAAGTGATGTACAAACTCTCCAGAGCAGATTTTGAACCAAACTTCCAGTTTCTTTTCTTAAAGACCCAGGGGTAGCAGTGGGGAGGGAGAACCATTAACTAGTGTGGCCTGGGAACCAGCCTCTCTGTTTCAAGTCTGGATCCCACTGCACACACCATATGTGGCCTTGAGCCACAAGCCACACAAACTGTGCTACAATAGCCCCTTGCTGCTTCCAGGCCATTATTGCTAATTCTTCATCTCCCCTCTGCATTGACTCTAAGTACAGTTGTTCAGTACCGACTCTATAAATCTTTTTAAATTAACTGCTACAGAAGGCTTTGCCTCTAAAACACTCTTCAAAGGGCTTAATAACCTGTATTTCTCATTAACTCAGGATAAACTGCACAGAATACATTGTATTCTTTTTTGTGCCCTTTCTATGAATTTTCTGTGTGGTGGAGGCTCCCAGTTGCATCTCTCTCTCTCTCTTCCCCCCCTTCCTTCCCTCCCTCTCAACATCTGGCTTCGTGGAGCCTGTCCACACCTTTCCAGGGATTTACAATACTGTGGAAATTTTTTTTTCCATTTTCCATCTCCTTAGCCGACAATCCCACCCTTTGCTATGATGTCAACTAATAGCTCCATGGGAATGATCAAAATCCTGGTCTCCAGCTGAACCCTCTCCCTCTCTCAGTATTTAGCTGCCTCTTATATTTGACACCAGGGAGACTCCTTTAAAAAAGGAGCAGAAAACATGTTTGCAGGACACACCTGAAAAGGTGTGGTGGGAAGCGAAGAAATCCACAGCCACCAGAAGTAGTTTGACATGGGAAGGTCAAATTTTCAGAAGGTGGCTCCCTTCTCTGGGGACCTTGGTGGGCAGGAAGGATGTGGAAAAGAGCTCTGTCCACTTTGAAGGGCTGATGCAGGGCAAATGGCCCCATTTTCTGAGGCAGAGGGGCTCCTGGAGATTCATATGGCTCAACGACAGTAAGACAAACTGCTGGAAGCTTGTTGGATACGGGCAGCAGAGCCAATGGGGGAGGAGGGGTGAGTATCTAAATAGAGTTGAAGCTGCATGGCTAAGAGAAGCATCCCCTCTTCTTTTGCATGGTTCAGAGTATTTCAGTTGATCTGTGATGCTTTCTTTTCTTCGCACAAAGTCTTACAGAGGCTAACATTTCATGGGTAACCCCTCTAAACTTGCCGCATCCTTGTTACAGATAATAAGAGCATTTACTCAGCGCTATGATCTGTAGAAATGGTCAGTTTGACAGGGACCGGCCACCTCTGAGGGGTGACATCGGCAAAGATAGAGCTGGTCAGTGTAGTGGATTGCTCCCACAGCTCAGAGCTTCAAATTAGATTATTGATTAGGTTAATTTTCTGTGGGATATTGGATTTGGTTTGCATTTCACCATCAGAGTTCATTAAATTTGCATTGCAGTTGATTATCTTCCATTAAGAAGCACATCTTGAAGTTTCATTAGGGGGAAATATATGTGTGTCAACACCTCCTTAGCTCCGATGCTAAGGATGCAAATACAGGAGCTTCCTATTGATTTCATTGAATTTTCACTAGGCAGCCTACACTCATATTTTATTTTCAGTCCCTTTTCCAGGTTCTTGAAAAATTAGCACCACTACCAGTAAATACAAAGGGGGACAAGCCTAGAAAACTACTGTTAAATCCTATAGGTCCTTCACATAATGAATAGAGTCACTTAATGAATAAAACTAATTTAGGTCTGGGCCCTAGCTCAGTGGTAGAGGGCTTGTCTTGAACACACAAGGCTCTGGTTTCCATGCTCAGCCACTCTCACATGCACAGGCAGCTTCAAACAATATTTCTGCCTAATTTAGAAAATACTTGATTAAATAATTATTAAGGACAATTTTACTTATAAGACTAGTGTGGAGTTAGTTTTATTTGTTTGATTCATTTGGTTTTGTTCTCCAATTACCACACCATACTAGTCTAGGTTTTTAAAGCTGTATTTCAAGGAGATAGCCCAGGGTTGATGCAACTGATTAAAGAAACTAAGCTCTGGGAAATCATCAATCTATATGGTAAAAACATTTAACAAAAAGAGGAATTCATCCTCCAAAAAGGATGATTACCTTAGCTTTACCGACTTGAAAATGTCTCCCTCTCTGCTTGGACTTTGGAAGAATATGTGGTTTGTCTCTATAACAGAGAAGAGTATGTTCAAAAGCAAATAAGGACTTCAAAGGAGGAGTTCACAACTTCCAATTTTTTTTTTATAGTCTTGCTTCTGAGAGACCAAGACTCCCAGGGGTTTTAACCTAAGATGTGAGATCTGGGAAGTCCTCACTCTTTTCTCTTTCTCCTGTAACATGCAAGAGCCCAGGCCTCGGATAAGAGGCATAGGTATTTTGTCCATTTCACTGAGAAATGGTGACATGGAAACGATACACAAGAGGCACAGAGGAGAGCACAGGTGTGTCACGGTAATAATGTGGTTGGTCCCACCTCCCAGGCACAGTGCACATTGTCATCTATGCACCTGTCGGAGGTGGAGAAGCTTTGGACCTACATGTACCTTTTCACTCCCTCAGCTCTAGGGAGCCAGGACAGTGGACACATCCTGAGGACATTTCACTGTGACCCTCAGGCTGAGGTCCCTGAGTGCCCCAGCTGTACATTCTGCTGGTTTAATGTCTCACAGCCCAAGACGGAAAAAGGAACCCAAACATCATGACCCGGTAACCAGAATCAAAGTTTCCACTAAAATGCCTCTTGACATGACTAGAGTCTTCCAAAGGAAAAGCAGCCATTAGAAAGCCAAAAGGAAAGCAGGTTTAAGCCCAAGCAGGAAGAGGGTTGGGAGGTCCCAGTAAAAAGACA
Organism: Thryonomys swinderianus; assembly: GCA_004025085.1. Lineage (NCBI taxonomy): Eukaryota > Metazoa > Chordata > Mammalia > Rodentia > Thryonomyidae > Thryonomys > Thryonomys swinderianus. The sequence continues at coordinate 14,964 of PVIC010015355.1, forward strand.
GTTCTTGGAAGTCAGAGCCCAAGCAGGTAAGAGAGCTGATCTGAGGTCAACTCAAGGGAAGTTAATCTAAAGAAGCACAAGATAAACCTGACTCAGAAGCTGGACACAAGATCAGCTAAGTAGTAGTCCTCAGCTCTGGTTAGAATCACTTGAGCCAGGCTTTAACCCAAACCAATACCCAACCCCTCTCCACCAATGGATTCCAAATTGGAAGGGGATGGGACGTGGAACTCATTATGCTTAAAATCATCTCCAGGTGACTCTAATTTGAATTCAGACACAAAGCAATGAACTAATGATGTTTCTTAAACATTTAAAGGCAGAATAAGTCATCATGCAGCTTCTCTCCAGGTCTACATGATTCAGGAAGTCAGGTGGCCCCATTTTTGGCTCCACTGTCTCTCCATGCCAAGCTCATCAACAGGCATCACAGCACTGTGACCCCACAACCCCCCACAAGACTCAGCTGCCTCAGAAGCCCTGAGTAGGCTCAATTATCCCCCCCTGGAATGACCTTCACTCTCCAATCCTGCTTCTAAGACTCCATGGAGCCATTCCAAAGATGTTCTTCAAATCTCTTCTGTATCTAGCAGAAGAAAAATTAAGTACGTTATGTGTTTCTCCCCTAATCATCACTGAATTGCTAAAATCTTGCCAGGCTGATTAAGAATATGTTGAAGGGAATCCGAAGATGTAAATGAGTTCTAGAATGTATGATAGATTTTGTGAAACAGGAAATATTCAAAGGGAAAGGAGTAGGGGAAAGTAATGAGGGGAACGAAAAAAATATCTTAAAAAGGAAGAAAGAAAGTGTATGTATTTGGGGTGGGGGTTGTAGGGTGGGTAGAGAAATGGGTAAAAATGATAACTAACTCATGTCATATAGTGGTGAAAATTCCCAATGTTGAGTGTGATTGTGTTGTATATATAAAATGTTCCAATAAGCAATTCAGTTTAAAAAAAGAGAATATGTTGAAGGGTAGGAAGCCTACCACAGCCATCTTGCAGATGACAGTCTCCAAGAAGAGACATGATTTTCTGGTCATCTTTAAAATCTCTACCACATCACAACCTCCTCAGAGCAGGGCTTACTCTATCTTTTGACAGTAAACACAGGCAATCCCTAGGTAATTTCTGTCTCTATTATAATCTTCCAAGATTAGTAGGTCATGAGTACTTTCTCACATGACAATAGCCATTCTCTGTCACCCTTTCACCTTCTGAGTGTCGTTTGGGATTAAACTGGCCCAATAGTGAAAGTTCTGTTATAGCTCTGAATTCTATTATTAAACCAGTTTAAGAAACTTCCATCTGTTTTGAGTATTGATGTCAGCAGTTTCTAGGTTAGGGGTATAATATATCTACCAAGGGGATCCTTCTGGCTGTAACGTTATTCCCAAAATTGACCATTGCCGTTAAGAAAACCAGCACTAATAGAATTACTTTTCCTTTGACAGTCATATTCTCTTTCATGCTCCTCTTTTGCCTCATTCTCCTAAGCCCTCAAGAGTTGTTCCTGTGACACAAAGAGACACCCAAAACGCGAAGCTTCGCCCCTTCTCCAGTTTCCTTAATAAACTCCCTCAACATGGACATTTAGTGATTTTTTTCTTGCTTTACAGATTTTGCGGGAGATTACACATTCCCGGGGAAGAGTCACACTGCTGATCACATGTCCTTGAGCTATGTCATTATTCCACCTTTATTTATCCCCCTGAAGGGTAAATTAAGCCTTCAGAAAGCAATGTTCTCAAAGGAATCATCATGAAGAGCCAGTAGGTCTCTTACATCACTTAGAATGAGAATTTTTACATATTAATGGTTGCCACGTTCAGTGGAAACAAAGGCTTTCCAATGAGTCCCCTTGACTCCAAAAATATAGTCTCTAATGACTCAGAGCACAGAGGATCCCCCAAACACTTCCGGACCGCGCTTTTGCGGGGTCAGCCAAGAGCGCCACAGCTCCGAATAGCTTGACTCTTTCCCACTGTGGGAATGGTCTCCCTGGGAGGTGAACTTTTTTGTTGTTGTTGTTTTTGTTTTTCCCTTTAGTTTTTAGAGGAGTGGTATGTTGCGCCAGAACCGAGAGGAAGCTCCTCCGCTTTCCGTGCAGGCGCACAGCCTCCCATCACGAGCGCCCCCCTCTGGGCAGGTGTGCTTGTTACCGCTGATGAACACAACCCAAAGCTCCGGGGGACACTAGGCAACACTCTGGCGATCAGAACCCTGTTCAGCAAAGGGTGTTGGGGTGTGATTCGGGCTCAGCTATCGCTTAAGAACTGCTGTTTACCCTTTTCCTCCTCCGATGGAGGAGAAACTCAGTTCTCAGTTCCTTATAATCCAACAGACTTCACTTCCACAACAGTGATAGCAATGGACTTGAGTGAAAGTTCTGAGTCCACGAGTTCCTCTCACAGCGGGACCATACACAAGTCACCAGGGGCTGTTCCCGTGACGTTGTGTGGAGGTGCTTTCTGGAAGGTTAACCAGGGAGACCTGCTGGTATTATTATTAATCAGTGCTTGACGAAGGGTATTCAACTCCAACTGCATTGTGATAGCATCACATTGTAGGGTGACAAGTTATAAATATTATTTAAAAAGAAGCCCATCCCCACTTCCTTTATTACATTTGGATCTGCCACTTACTTCTAAAACAGTTTTAGTTCCAAAGCAAACACATCTCCATTCACGCGGCCTGATGTGTACTTCTCACCCTACCAGGCCCTGACAGCTGTGCTCTCTGGGCTCGGGAATATAACAGTTCTTGCTGACTTTCTCACTGTGCAGTTGGAAGAGGCCTTCGTTTTTAAATGATTCCAAAGACTGAACTCATTTTTGAGAACAGTTTCTCAGGGAGCTCATATGTGGCAAATTGTGAGAATTTTGAGGACAGTTGAACTTACTTTTTTCATAACTCCTAAAACTCCAGCTAAGGCACTCAAGTCAGAATACCTACCTTTTAGGCACTGGAATCAAAGACAAGAGGAGGGCAACTGGCCTTTAAGTTTGTGGAAAAGCAAGTTTTTCTTCTTAGAATCATAGCTAATTTCAAGTGATCATGAAAGACAAAAATTTTATTTCTAACTGGCCTTCCACATGAATGAACCTCATTTTGATGGGATTAAGGAGAATGCCTTCCTATTTTTGTTTTCTTTCTTATAAATAAGGCTTGATTGTGCAACTTAACTTTGTAAAATTGTACCTGAGAAAGTATTACGCTTTGCTATAGAACTAAAAGCTGTATTTTCAGGTTCTATTTTTAACCTTTGTCTAAATAGTCTTGAATAGTTTTGTCATTTTTTTATCATTTTTAAGCCTTATTTGCAAGTACATGTACATTGAAAAGCCCAATGGTTCTTAAAGATGAATTAAAATCTTTCTTGAATATTACCATGGGCTAAAAACAGAGGTTAACAGGTGGATTTATTTTAGTGGTACAGATTGAAAATTGTCCTAGGCTGGCAGGTGATTCAGTTAGCTTCTGGTGTCTGGAAACGGACATATACAGTAAATCCTTAAGAAGGAGCTTGGAGCACCAGGGATTTAGCTCAAGTGGTACTGTACCTACTTTGGAAACACAAGAGCCCAAGTTGGATCCCCAGTACTGCCAAAAAAAAAAGAAAAGAAAAAGAAAGAAAGAATGAGTTTGGGAGAGGCAGCTGGTTTGCACCACTGATACACCTTTGTGGTGAATTTCAAACCAACTCCTGGTGTCACTGAACACAGAGTTGAGCATAATCACCTCTCCTGTACCCGTACGCACATTCATACACACACCCACACCAACCCACTCAGCACACAGATATGTCACAGTGAAAGCACCAGAAGTGCTCTGCAAACATGAGCTGGTAAGCAAGCCCACACAGGTATACCATATGTTCTGGAAGGCGGGTGAGGTCCTGAGTATCTGCTTCTGTGGACACCTCCACAAGAGATTTCTGTAAAAGATTCATTTGAGGCATGCACAGGTATCCCCACTCCCAGCAGCAGGATCCAGTTTATTTTCCAATGGATATCTAGTCATCGAATCAGGCCTAAGCCAAATGCTATGGCCAGGAGTCTCCGCCAGACTCACTAAATACTTAGGCTCGGTTTGTGCTCAGGTGGAAAGGCCTGGAGACGATCCCTAGCCAACACAACCTGAGCCCCACCAGGCTCAGCAGTGACCAATGCTTTCTCACATCTCTGATGCTAAATCACAAAGCCTCTATTTTATGTTGATGGAGGCATTGACGGGGCAAAGACCTGAAGCTGTTCCCCCAGTCTGGGCTGTACAACCAAGGACTGCCAAAGGTAAGGCATCACCCCAGGCAATGGTTGCTCCTGACTAGGGTACATCCTAACTCTTCAGAGAAGAGATTAAAACTAAATCTGTGTCCCCCGAGGCTGGTCTGGGTGAACACCTAAGACATTATGGCTCAGCAAAGCTGCATGGCACCCTGAGGCCCTCAGATTCTCAAGGGTCTGCCAGTTGGGCAGCAGTTCCATGTTCCCTCTCATGTCTTCTTCTGCACAGGAAGAGAATGCTAGCAACCATAACGGTGTACCAATGGGTCCAGCTACCATGTTTGCTGATGTCCTGGTCTCCAGATTGCTGTTGGACAGGTCTGCACTTATTGAATCAACTCCAGTGGGCTTGAGTGAGGAGCTAGGAATTTGAAAGCAGAGAAAAAACTACTGGCAGGCTACTGGGGAAGGGGAGGGTGAAGATGATAGAAAACAGCCGAGCAGCTCACAAACACCTGGACTGGATCACCAGGAACAGACACAGCTGACATTTCTACACACTCATTTCTTGATATCTTGGGCAGGGTCCTCCAAGACATCCTGGCTGCACGGCCTGGGGAAGTTAACTAGTTTTTTGAGTCTCTATTTCCTCGTCTGTAAAATAAGGACTGTTAAACCCTCCCTCAGGGAGACAGTGTGATTAATTGAGTAATTAAGAAGAAAGAGCCTGTGCAGGCTGCTGTGTGCATCCCAGGCCACTCCAATAGCCAATATTATGATTAATCTTGACTAGCCAATATCAGGCTAAAAATTACAAGCGACTTCATACAGCAAGAATCCTTTAAGAGCATGAAAGTATGCTTTATTTTGTTAAAATTTCGCCCTTCCCTGTCTCTTGACTCTATCATTTATTCTTAACCCAATCAATTTATCAATCTATCCACTGATGATTTTTTTGGCAAGAACTACAAAAGGAGGCATTGTTACCATTTTGACACACTAAAAAGAAAGAAAGCCAAAGGTAGTTTATTGATTACCCAGAAGAAAGACAGGATGTAGATTTGATCATCTCCAACTGTCACTCTTATTTCTGCTTGACTATCATGCCTCCTACCGTTCAACCTATATTTAGAATTTATTTTGCACAACTCTAGCAGCATCCTGCCCGTCATAAGTAGGTTTTATTGCAGTGATAGATTTCATGCCAAGAGATTTGTCGCTACTGAGAACATCTTTAGGGGATAACATGATTTCATGATTAAGCTTCTGTAAGTAAATGTGCACACAAACATATGCAAAACATATCACCCATAGACACCTGTGCATTAACAAGACTGTTCAGTTCCTACAAATCAGTCCACATCTCCGGACTCTGTTCTTTTACTGGGTTCTCTCGAGTGTCCTGGCTCTGCACTCTGAAAAGCATCAAGTAGGGTCTGGCTGGCAGGCCTGTGACCACAATTCCCTCCTACCCCAGCAGCAGCCTGGGAGACAGGGGTCGGGGAGGCCACAGCCCAGAGCCAAGCCAAGGAAAGGCTGGGTGAGCTCATTCCTTCCCTGCTCCCTCTGGCCTTGAGAAAGTCTGTGAGCCCAGCAAATGCTCCTGTTTCCAGTCAAGGTCCACAGAGGCCTGGCTCTACACAACTCACCAGATGTGGTTCCTACAGATGTGACCTTGCCTTTGCAAGCTGCTTCAGGCACACCTCCACAGCAGACACGAGACAGACCGCCACCCCAGCTGTCCCCCAGCCCACCAAATGACTGCAATGGCCCCACGCATCAAATTAGGGCTTCAAAACTGAGAGGACAATAGTCTATTTTCTATTTTATTTCAGTTAAGGAAAAAAGCCAAAACGACACTCTCCAGAAGCAGTGAATAGGTTTGGAGGCAAGATCAGACTTTTTTTTTTTTTTTGAGACAAGTTTGATGGCGAAATCCAGGTCTGGCTGAGCCAACTGCCCCACACACCAGTCTCCTAGGTCCTGAGAGAGCCCATGGCCTTCAGTAGACTAACTTGAGAACAAAGCCAGCACTGAGCTAAAGGGCACAGCACAGCT
>PVIC010015355.1:21350-35404 GCA_004025085.1 Thryonomys swinderianus
GCACCTCTTCCCTTCTGGGGACGCACGGGCACTGCCCCCTATGGATCACCAGCCCCTCCTTTGGCTCCACTTAAACTGCACCCCCCCACCCCGTGTGCCATTTCACCTCTCATCCCCAGCTGCCAGAGGCCATGGCAAAGGTGACGTCTGATGCTATGGGAGTGTGGCTCCTGCTGCTACCACTGCTTGGCAAAGCCTCTGGGCCTCTCCTTCCCAAGTGATGCCTACTGGGAGAGGCAGTACTTGGACCGGGACTGTAAAGGACAGTACAGCAGTGGGGACTCCGCTGCTCTACCTGCTCACCCTGTGAGACATGATCAGAGAGGCTCCCAGCTTCCACCGGGACCAGCACCTCCAGGGCATGCACCACAAGCCACTTCACAAGAATGGATCTGCATGGAGAACACTGGCCTTCTCTACCTCAGTCTAAGCCTAGACCATGACTCTTGGGAGCAGCTCGGCCTGTGGAGTGGTGGCTCCCTACAAAAATGTCAAGCCCTACACTGCCACCCAATCTGCCAATCGGCCAAATGAGGAGGCTCTTGCTTCAGGAACGGCCCCCAAAACATTGATGCCATCTAGCACCACGATGTCCCAGACCACCTGGAGAGATATAAAGGACCCCCATGACCAAGCTTATGCTTTGGCCCCTGGGCAACCCCCACCCCATACCAGGGTCAAGGCTGGTGGTCCTCCTGTGCACTGCACTCACCACCAACTCCCAAGCTGCTATCATGTAAGTATGAGCCCTAGTTCCCAGCCCCCCCTTCTAGTCACCGTTGACTGGAATTCCTCCCATCCTTGCCCCTTTGACAATGACTCCTCCATTTACCCTGTAGTCATCAATGGCATCCACCCTGAGTCTCATAGAATACTTCTGTCTCTCCTTCCTCTGTCTGCTTTTCTACCTCACCTCCGACTGACTCTTCCTAGCAACCTAAAGACCAACACCATTGACCCATCTTCCTTGCTCTTGGGGCCAATGCTTCCTTCTCCAGAGTCTTTGGGACCTCCTACTTGTGTGGTAACTGGTACTGTGTCCTATACCCCCATCTCAACAATTTTGCCTTTCAGCACCTGTGTGTCCACCCCTTACCAAAGACTGGTCAGGCAGCAACCTCTTGTTTAACCTTATGCTTCACCCACACAGAAAACGTGATTTAGGGGCCTCGGCCATCATCACCATCATTGGGTACATAGTTACCACAGTCTCTGCAGCTGCCACTACTTCAATCACCTTACACAACCAGTTTGCCACTGCTGCATCTATCCATCAACTCGCTCAAAATACTGCACATGCCCTTGGACAAACCGGCACTGTTCCATGATACCTGTGTTGCCACTGTCAACCTACAGTCCCAAATGGACTTAGTCCTTCAATGTGGTTACCTTTAATAATATCTGAGGCTCCATTTGGAAGGGCTTCACAATGGGCTGGTCCAAGTTAAGTTCATGGACTCGCAGGCTAATTTTAGGGTCACCCTATCTAACCAAACCCATAAAAATGTCATATGGGTGGCAGAGACCATCAGGTCTAAACAGAGGGGAGGAGATGATGGCAAAATCCAGCCCTGGCTCAGCCAACTGCCCAGCATGCCAGTATCCTAGGTCCTGAGAGAGCCCTCAGCCCTTGGTAGACTAAGTTGAGACCGAAGAAAGCGTTAAGCACGCCACAGCCAAAGATTGCCTGGTCCTCCCCAATATTGGGCCCCTCCTCTTGACAACCACAGACCAATCCACAGTAGCCACTGCAGACCCCTCCCACTGCTTGTGCTATATATAATGCCCTACACTACATTCATCAAACGGAAGTGTTCCAAAGACCTCCCCAGAGTCTAGTGTGCATGGGTGGCTCTGCGCCTCATCCTCCCCTGTGCAGCCCCGTGACGACAACACAGGTTCACGTTGAAGTTGAATTCCTGGACCCAAATGATCTTCCTGCCTCAGGCTTCTGAGTAGCTGGGACCACAGGCATGTGCCACCCTGTTCATGGTGGGAGGAGAGTTTTAAAAGAGGTAGAAGAAGGGGGTGTTTAACCCTGATCTCCGTAGTTTCTCCTGATTTCATTCCCATGTCTGAGGGGGGAGCATGGTCCTTTGGGCCTCTTTCTCCTGCTCTTGCTGCTCTGTCACCTACGAGGCCAAAGTCCAACTTCCTTCTGGTCCAGGTGGGGGGACAGGCCACACATCACCCTCCCCTCAGATTCCACTAGGCTCAGCCTGTAAGGGAGGAAGATGCCGCCAAATCTCACTCCATCTTCACCTCCAGCCGAGATAGTGGTGTGAGCCCATGCATGTATAATAATAGTACAGAAAAACCAAGACTTTATATAGTTCATCTATTTTTACTGACTTCCTTCGAGTTTCAGCTCAGCTCTGCATGCCGTATGGTTAAGAATAACATAAAGATGCTTCTTGTTACAGGTTGGATGATATCGCTTTAAAAATGATGTGAAGCCCTAATTGCAGTGAGGGTATCTTTCTTTGGAAATAGGGTCATAGCAGATATATTGAAATTAGAATGAGGGCAGTAGGGTGGCCTGTTAACCCAACACAACCAAATGCTTTCTAAGAGAGAGTCTGTCAAGCTGGAGAGTCTGCTACGTCGCTCGGAAACATACTTTAAAAACAAAATGTGGCCAGAGAGAAGCCACCTAAACACTTGCATTCAAAATTTTCATTTTCAACAGCATCTACTAACAAATGACCACCCTAACCAGTACTTCAGACTGATTTGGGGCCTGGGATTCAAATGCTCTGTGCCTTTGAGGAGTTGATGCTTTTGTTTGTTGGAGAAAAAGGGAGTAAAATGTAGATTATATTTTTAAAGTGGGGTATAAATAATGGTATCCAATTGTGTGCTAAATGCATTAGGTCCTGAGGGAGGTCAGGAAAAAGGAGCGACAGCTCCGCAGTGCAGGAAGGCAAGGCGCAGTAGGGCTGAGACGTGGGCGAGGGCTTGAGCCTAGAAGTAAAACTCCTGAATTAGATTGTGCCGGGACTTGAAGTCCAAGCAGGAGGAAAGCCCATTTGCCTCTAAATTGCTAGGGGAAGCCAAGTGCTCCCTCAAGGTGAGATAGGCAGAATGGTAATTAGCTAGTCTGACCCTGCGTTGGGATATCTTACTCTGGTTCTATGAGTTTCTAAAACCCACGGGGGCCTGGAGTAGGTATTCACTTGCAAAACGAATCCTCAAAGTCAAGAGCATTGAAAATGTCCGGGGGACTCTGCAGCGGTCCCTCCTTCCCCATCCTAAACATCCTCATAGCGGCGCCCCCGCTGCGTGGGCGGGAGGACGGGAAATGCTGGGCGTCTTAAGTGAGCACTCAGAGATAGCTCCACAAAGAGCCCAGTGCACGTTCCTCAGCCAGGGCTTCCGCTCGCCAGATGCTGTTAACAGTTCACTATCAGGGCCACCAACTATAGGGGCCTTAGCGACACCTATCACTCTGCGTGGCCCCAGGCTCCTGTTGCACCTCTCACCCACTACTTAGTGGAAAACCCTCCTCCTCCAGGAATGGCCACCCGCTTTGTGCGTCACGGCTTGCGTCCTCAGTCTAAACATGTCCTTAGTCTAAGCCGTGTCCAGAGTACAAAGTGTAGAAAGTCACTAAGGCATTTGCAGAGCACCGATTACTCTGAGTGTTTTGGCCATTCTGAAAGTGAGGACCCAACCATCTAGGAGTGTGAACGACCGAGTGTGAACGTGTGGAAATGTTGCTGTGATGTTTTCATGTTCTGCAAATCTTTTGAGCTCACTCTCGCAAGAGAGTATCTGCTCTTGAAGGTTTAGAAACACTATGCTCTCAGCTGTGACTTGTAATAAGTTGTAACCAACTTCCCTCTGCCCATCCAAAATCCTGAAGCTGCATGCTTTTTGTTTGCTTTTTTTCCCCCATTATTCAGTAAATTTTATTGGTACATTATATACACAGCTCACAATTACACACAACATTGGGGAATTTGTACTAATATGTGACACAGGTCAATTCTCATTTTTACCCACATCCCTGCCTACCCACCCCCTCCCCACCCCCTATATACATACATAATCTTTTATTTTTTTCCGAATCATATTTATTCCTTACCTTCATTATGTTCCCACACCAAATTCCTTTTGGATATTTCCCATTCTACAAAAACTATCATACATTCTAGAGCTCCTTTACCTCTACAGGTGCTTATATCAAAGAAAAGATCTGGTATTTGCATATCTGTGTTCTATTTATTTCACTTATTAGTGTGTCATCCAGGTGTCTCCATTTGCACAAAAATGAATGAATCTTGTCATTCTTTATGACAGAGTAATACTCCATTTTTTAAAAAAAGCCACATCTTCTTTATCCATTCTCCATTCTCCAGTTGATGGGCATCTGGGTTGTTTCCAAGATTGGGCTATCATGAACTAAGCTGCTATGATCAACGGTATACATCTGTCTTTCCAATGTGATTTAAAATTCCTTTGGGTATATTCCTAGAAGGGGATAGCAGGTTCAAATGGGACCTCTAGTCCTAGTTTTCTGAGGAATCTCCATAATGGTTGCACAAGTCTGCAATCCCACCAACAGTGGAGAAGGGTCCCTTTACGCCCACAGCCTCGCCAGCATTTATTGTTGGTTGATTTAGTAATAGTGGCCATTCTTTGTGGAGTGAGATGGAATCTCAGTGTTGTTTTCATTTGCATCTCTTGAATGTTTTTGTCTTTTGTTTATTTGTTTATTGTAGTACTGGGGATTGAACTCAGGACCTTCACAAGACCTTTTCTTATTCTGAGAAAATTTCTCAAAAAGTTGCTACATTGTCCAAGCTGGACTAGAACACGGCTCTCCCTGCCTTAGCCCCCCGGAGTGCTGGGGTTATAGGTGTGAGCCACCATGCCCAGTTTGACTGGACACTTTCTCCACTTTGGGTGAATTTGGGACCTTCCAGGATTTGTGTCAAACATCCAGGCGTGTTCCTCACCAAGCTAGCATCTGGAGACATCTGTGTGGACTGATTTCACCACCTTCCTGCTAGACGTGGAGACCTCAGTACCTGCTCTACCTAGTGAGGGAGCCTGAGCTCTCTGCTGCCCTGAGGCAACAATCCAGCCAGGGCTCTGTTCTCCTCCCCCTCACAGCTTTCCCACAAATGTCCTTGAATATAAATTATTTCTCCTTACAGACCAGCGATCAGCAGACACAGACACAGGCCTTTCTTTCTAGGTCCAAAGCATCAACTCTCCTGCCAGAATTTTCCAGAATGTGTCTCTATGCAGTAGGTATGTGAAAGCAGAGTTCTGGGGTCAGATATGTTGGGGACACTGTGCATTTGCCAAGGTAAAGGCGGCTTTTCATGTTTATTGTGAATCTCCAAGAGGGAATTACAGCACACTGTGTGTTCCAAGCAGGTTGGATGCCAGATCCTTTTTTCAATCTTGTCAAAGAAGCTTTTAGGATTTATGCCTCTTGGATTGGAGTCTAGGAAAGCTTCCACTAAGCATAGGCTCACAGTCCAGAGAGAAAGGTGTTTCGGAGAAGAATTGCCAGGCTGAAGTCTCAGCCAGGGGAAGCCCGCTACGGCAGCCCACCTCAGGCAGACAGACTCTGATTATTCCTTGACCTAGCCGAGTGGGAACTGAATGAGTCAGGGTCCCTTACCTCCCAGGCCCAAGTTCAACCAAAGAAAAGTAACTGCAAGGAGGAGGGAAGACAATGCATTTTGCTCTTAGCACACTATAACTGCAATCTTTAATCTGATTGGTCACAATCCAAACTGATGTGGGCCTCTTTCTCCACGCAGTGCCTCAGGTAGAGAGCAAAGCCCTGGCCCATGAGGTGAGGCACACAGTTTTATTTGAATCCACAGTTCGGAAGGAACACCCCTTTTTATTATGCCAGATGCCAATTATAATTAGGAGACTATCCTCGAGGATGCAGCACACACACACATGTCTCCTGGACAGCATCACAGCTGGGCTGCTGTGCGCTCACTGGGCAGTGCGACAGCGGACAATACGGTGCTCAGTCGGAGCCCAAGATGTCTGGAAGCAAGAGGAATGTGGAGGGGCCTGCCAGGTGGTGCAAAGGAATAGCATGGCGAAAAACTGAAAATAACAGAGATTAGAACAAGGTGCAAAGAGGGTAGATGTCACTCGTCCTTGTAACATGAATCATCTGGCCACTGGTGTAATTCTAACAAACAAGTACAAGAGTCAGCAATGCTTTTTATTGTATATTTGTATCACAAGTATGTAAGACTCACTTTGCTGGACTTACAAATGGATCTAATTTAGGAATGGTCCCACCTCGATGTCAAACTTCTGACCTTCATATTGCGAGAGAATATTTCTCTACTGATTTTTTTCTTTTTTCTTTTTTTTTTGAGACAGGGTCTTGCTTTGTAGTTCAGGCTGGCCCTGAGCTCACTATGTAGCCCAGGCAAGCCTTGAACTCAGCAATCCTCCTGCCTCTGCCTCCCAAGTGCTGGGATGACAGGCATGAGCCACCATGCCCAGCTCTACTGCTTGTTGTAAACCACCAATTTGTGGCTAAGGTCAGCCATTATTTTAGGGACTGCAGGAAATGAATACAGGCAATGTACTCAATTTTTTTTAAAAATTTACTTTTTCTTAAATGTCAAATACCACTAGGTACACAGATATTCACTCCTACTGTCCTTCTGGATTCTGTATGTCCAGATACCAAGATCTGATTCAAAACCAGTCACACAGACCTGCTATGGCCTGTTCTTCTGACCCTGGAAAAGACAAGAAAGGCCTATGTCCTTGATTCTTGGTGGAGCGTTGTTGGGTGGAGAGGAGGGACCTTGGACAGAGAGGAAGAGAATCCAGCCAACCTTGCAGGCTAAATGGAGTTGTAGATGTCACTAGCCTTAATCAGGGCCTTGACTTGTGTCCCACACAGCAGCAACAAAGGCAATGCCCCCAAGCTCAAGTCTGTCTCTTGTCATGCCCAAAGCCATGGGACCATCTGTGCTGGCCATTGGCTTCTGGGCTAGAGAAATGGGATTCTATTCTTCCTGGTTCTTGAATCTAAAATTGTCCTCATCCACCTCCACAGAAGTTCATATTTTAATTTTGTCTCACTTGTACCATCCCCCTAAAAAAATGTAACCCGAAGTTGATTTCTGTCTCCCTTGAGAAACCACAGTAGCCAGGATGGGCCCTGAGGGAGAGCTGAGGAGGACAGTTTGGTGGAGAAAATCATCTGGGTTCCTGACTCCCACAGTGGCATAGAAAGCTTGTTTGTTTTAATCAACTAGGTCAAAAGGCATAGTGGATTTTGAAGGAATGAAATGACCAAAAGGCACGTTCTGCCAGGATTTGAGAAAGCCCAATTCAATTAACTTTCCAGCAGGAAGGCACTTAATTTTTCTAATAAGCAGGTATCCAGTAAGAAGCTAGCAGCAAGCAAATTCTAATAAGAAAGCAATAGGCCATAGTCCCAGTAGTCACTTTTCAACATTCAGGGTCTTGGGTTGTATTTTTCCATTACCAAAAAAAAAAAAAAGACTGCATAGAAAAAAAAGGAAGTTGGAAATTACTTCCAGAACAGATCATTTCCACCAAAAATGTACCAAAGAGCACTCTTTTCCCCGCCCTTGAAATTATGTGGCTCTCTCCACCCTTCTAAATTACGCTGTCCTGATAGACTTTATCTCTCTGCTAAATATACAGAATAGAGATAGCTGGTAACACAGCCTGTACTACATTTGGCAGTATCCTGTTCTTTTGCCAAGAACAGGTCTAGTTTGGATTGCAAAGCCTTTAGAACAGCCAGCATTTCTTTGTCTTCTGCAAAACCTCCAGAGATGGCCCTAGAGACCACAGCAAAAGTCTATATGCAATAAGTTGGTAGAAATCACAGCTGAAGAAGTGCATTAATATTGCATTTGAATTTTGTCCAATGTCTGCATCTCTCTACCTCTGTACCTTCATAAATATTCCAGAGCCTTAGACAGGAAAAGGATGGATAATGAAACCAGATTCTGAGTTAAATGTAGTCATATCTTTGATGTAAAACCAGCAATGATAGCCTCAGAGGTGATCTTGGTTTGTGCCTAGGTTGGCAGCTAAGAAATCCACCGGCAGGAGAATCTAGCTGGTCCCAATGCTTAGATCCCACTGAAATGAAAGCATCCGATCCTAAATGGTAATTTGAATACAGGCAATAATTTGTTTCCAGCTGGTACAATTGTTTAATAAAATGCCTGCTGGGTCTCCAAAAGTAATATTATCCTCTCCTCAGCAACAATGGAAATTACCCTGTCTGGGGGACCCCTAACTCAGCCCATACTAACTGTTCTCAACTTGAAGTATAAGATTTTCAATGACAACAGTTTGCCATATGAAGCATGAAAAACAATGCTTCAGGGTTATATAGTAAACTGGAAAAGGAAAAAAATAAAACACCTCTCAACAGAAGGCTTAAACCATTCCACTGTTGTAATAATTATTCTTTTAATGTTTTGATCGAAGGAAGCAGCCTGTCCCCTCATCTGTATTCAAGCCACCACACTTTGTAAGTGTTAATCTCCACGCCTTGGGGCGCTTGGGAGGGAGCCAGAAACTGCAGTCCCTGAACTGGAGAAGCCTGTAGAACAGTACCTGGCACTGCCCTTAATTATTTTGATTATGTTAATATGTGTTGTTTGTCAACAGCCAGGAAGAAATGGCATGTGCAGCGGTCAGGAAGATTGGATTGTAGATATCGGTTCGGGCAATGAAGGTTTCCTTCCCTAATTCTTTTTTACACAATGCATTAAAACATGGATTTCATGTTATGACAGTGAAAGAACTAAAAAAATCATTTAAAAACCCATAATTCTAGCTTGTATGTGTTTTCTTATAGTCATTTGTCCAATGTGGATTCAGTAGGTTCTATTGTCTTCCTTACAAATGACCAAAAATATACATAAACAAATATCAATGAATACTTATAAATGTTACACATATACAAATGATATAGGGGATGACTGTAATTTATTTTGCAGGAGCTAAGTAAATACGTAAACTTAAACTAAGTAAGATATAAAATCAATACCATAGAGGTGAAAACATTTCAGGCTATCCATGTAAAAGAAAGTAAGTGGTGAGTCTTATTCAAAGCCCTAAGCTGATTATATTCAAAGCAGTCTAGCAATTATATAGTGAGAGTTGGAGGTCAGTTTTCTAGTCCCTGGTATGAAAAACCCCTGCAATCCAGTCTCTGCTGTGCAACTAGAAACCACAGACATGGGTGTGACCAGTGACCGTTGCATCATTGCTAGTCACTCTCCACACCTGCAGCAGAAGAGAGAAAGGAGAGTGTAAGCTATTTCCTCACAGCCTGTCTCAGACACAGTCTCATCCTTGAGATACAGGACTAACATCCACAACTTAAAGGAGGACAATTTGGCTTTGACTCACAGTTGCAGAAGGTTTAGTCCATGGTCAGGAGGCTCCAGGCAGGAGGAACATGGGAGAAAGGCAGGGGAAAGCTGCTCACATCTTTGCACCCAGAAATCAAAGAAAGAAGGTCAGAGCCAGGGAGAAAGGTGTACCCTCCAGGTCAGCTGCCAGTGACCTGCCTGTAACCAGGCCCCATGTACATCCAGTAGCATGTTCAGTGGATTAGTCATTGATAAGCACAGCACCCCATAATCCAATCACTTTCTAAAAGCTTTATCTCTTGACCACATGAAGCTTTGGGTGGACAGCCTAGATACGAACTGTAAGACAGCCCTCACTGGTGGATGCTACATCTTGTAATACTGGAGTTGCCTGGGTTGGGCACAGCCTAATCTGGTGGAAGAGGAAGGAAGCAGTGGCACGCTTGAAGTTCCAGCTTCTAATTTCAATAATGCTATGTCTGTTGAAGTAATGTTAACCAGACTTTTTGATTTTTTACCAGCATCTGTGCTGTGGCTTGCTGGAGAGGGCCTAGAGAACAAGGAGGCAGAGGGATGGTGAGGTGGGTGTGTTACCATTTTGCTGGAAGCACCACACTAAAGGCAGTGGAACCTCCTTTCTGAAGCCCAGTGAGACACTCTTCCTATATAACTGCCTCCTGGAAGCACCTTCAGGCAGCAGCAGGGTTAACATAGTCACAGAGCAAGAGCACTCTGGTCTTAGGTCTGGATTTGAGCCCAGTGCTTCCAAGCCATGAGCTTCGCTAGGTAATTTGGGTGAGTCACTATGTACCAGCGGGGTGAGTTAGCTTAAACATTTTACTAAGTAGGTGAGTTGAGTAAGCCACTTAATATTCCCAGCCAAGTTCCTTACCTGTAAAATAGAGCAAATACAATATCTTTTGTTCAGTTATTTATTTAAAAAATAGCCTAAAATATTTTTAATTTAACAGTGTTAAAAATCTATCAATGTCGGGGCCAGAGTGTTAGCTCAGTGGTTCCAGCACCTGCCTCACAAGCGCAAGGTCCTGAGTTCGATCCCCGGTAACCACGTACAATGCTGGGCGTGAGACTGACACCCACCAGCCATCAATACCACATACCACAGTGCCAGGCGTGGTGGTTCACGTCTGTAATCCCAGCACTCGGGAGGCAGAGGCAGGAGGATTGCTGAGCTCCAAACTTGCCTGGGCTACATAGTGAGCTCAGGGCCAGCCTGAACTACAAAGCGAGACCCCTGTCTCAAAAAACAAAAACAGCCGGGCGTGGTGGCTCACGCCTGTAATCCCAGCACTTGGGAAGCAGAGACAGGAGGATTGCTGAGTTTGAGGCTTGCCTGGGCTACATAGTGAGCTCAGGGCCAGCCTGAACTACAAAGCAAGACCCTATCTCAAAAAAAAAAAAAAAGAAAAAAAAACCCAAAACAAACAATCTATCAGTGTGGCCTAGGTATAATTTTCCTTCCCTTTGTTTTTAAGGAAAATCCTGCTTCTTGATTCATAATATTCTCTTACTCTCACCAGTGGCTGGATATGTCCCTGTCCCAGAGATAGTTTTACAGTAGACCCTGGAGTTACAAACAGCCTGATATATAAATAACTTCAGTTATGACTGGAATTTTAGTTTTAACTTATGACCAAAGTCTTGAGTTATGCCCTGAATGCAGGCTCCTGCGGCTCCAAGTGGTCTAGATAAAGATTTAACCCTTAAAGAGTTCTGGAAGGAACATTACAACATCCTTTCCTACATACGTGGGGTTAAGTGATGAATTCTAGACCTACATCTAAGGACATTGAGGTCTTGCCTGTATATAGGAGAGAGATTTTGAAGGCTGTGTAAAGGAGCTTGAGCCTTCAGTTGACCAATTTGAGTTACAACCAATCCTTGGGAACAAACTGAGTTCATGAGTTAAAGGTCCATTGTATTCTAATGTGTACAACAACCCAAGATTTCCTGTTGAAGAATGACCTAGGTTCTAGGTTATATATTGGAACTTAATTCCACAGTGAAAGAAAGAAAGAAAGAATTCTGTCTTTATAGGAAAAGGGGGTTTTGAAGAATGCTGGTTGAAAATGAGGCCAAATCAAATAGTCAGCATGCTCTAACCATGGCTTCTATATCCACAGATTCAATCAACTATAGGTCAAAACTCTTTGGGAGACAAAGACTGTGTCTGTTATGAAACAGGTATAGATTTTTTCTTGTTATCATTCCCAAGCAATGCAGAACAACAATTTATAAAGTATCCACATTATATTAGGTATTATAAGTAATCTAAAAGACAGGCCTAGTAGTGAGTGTCTAAAAATCCCAGCATTTTGGGGAGGTTGAAGCAGGAAGATTGGAAGTTTGAGCTTAGCATGGGCAACTAAGTGATTTAGAGACTTTGTCTCATTAAGAAAGAAACTTTGTCTCATTAAGGGGGAAGTAGAGAGAGGTATAGCTCAATACAAGGACCCTGGTTTCAGTTCCCACAACAAGAAGGGAAGAGGGAAAAAATAAAGAAAGACAGAAAGAGAAAGAAAGAAAGAGGAAGGAAGGAAGGAAGGAAAAGAAGGAAGAAAGAAAACAAAAGAAAATCAGAGAAATTTGAAGTGAGAAATCTGGAGAATTCCAGAGAAATTTGGAGGATGTGTGTAGGTCCTATGCAAACAGAATATCCTTTCATGGAAGGGATGGGCACTGGCAGATGTTGGTATCCAGTGGTGGTCTTTCTTGAAATGAATCCCCAAAGAAAACAAGGAACTGCTATTTAAGTGTTTGCTTTTCTGCCTAAATACTGCAGAGAGTTGAGTTTGCCATGTCCCTCAGCTGGAGAAAGGCTGGCCCTTTTATTTCTGCTCTGTAACCAGGTTTGAGGAGAGGGGAAGGCTGGCATGAGAACTAGGGGCTCAGGGGTTTCCCTTCTCACGGCCACCTTGTCTTTGTGCCCTAGCTGCCAGGTGGGGGACAAAGCCAGGGGTAGCTCTCTCTTTTCTACAATATCCTATTGTAGCATGGTCATGCACAATACAGAAATGTCGATTTTCAGATAAATGACAGTCTAGAACAAGTGTGTCCCAACTATTGCTAAATCTAGGTCGCCTAAAGTGTCACTTGAGATGGAGCAGTCAGACTTAAAATTTTATGTGGATGTCTTTTTTCAAGAAGAAGAACCACAGAAATCTAATTCAGCTTCAATTTATATAAGCGCAAAAGGTGCTCTGGAGAGGTGAAGATTTTTGCCTAGAACCACACCTAGAATCCCCTCCAAAGAGCTAATGTTCACCTGTGCAACTTTTTTTTTTTAAGAAAGCTCTTTAATACCCAGTACTCAGTTTTTCTGACAGCCCTTTTACCGAAGGCCTGAGAACTCCCGAGCTGTGATTAGGGACTGCCGTGCTACACCTGGGCCTCTGTGCGTGTGGTGCGGAGAAACAGCGGCCCTGAAAGGCTCGTTCAGGAGCAGCCGTGGCCGCCTCTGCAGACAACAGGGTGTAAGCATCGGAGGGGTTTTGTTCGAGATCACTGACTGGGATTTCCACCATTCCCTCACCAGAGCTCGTTACGTCATCAAGCAAGGGATGGATGACAGAGGGGCCAGGAAAAGATTTGCTCTCTGAGCCCGGAAGCGAAGCGCCTGGTTCTCCTCAGGGCTGCAGCCTATGAGTCCTTGGCCCACCTGCAGGCCCTGAGGCACCTCTGCTCCAGGGCGCATGCGCGCGCAGCCGCCTATCCCAGGGGCTTCTCCTCAACTAGGAAAAATTGAGAACTGGTATGGTTTGGGAGACTTCTAGCTCAAGATGAAAGCATACAACAAAGAAACACAGGGCGCATTGAAAGCTGGATTTGAAAAAGGGCTGGAATCTTACTGTGGAGGACACTGGAGAGAAACATGATATTCAAAGCCTTCACCTTCATGAATATAAATCTGCGCCTTTTACTTTCCAAATATTTTCCCTGTGTGCTGTGAGACTTTTGCTCGCACAGAATGTTGTGAAAAGAATGCTGGTTGACAAGCACTGTCTCACCCCCCCCCCCCCCCCCCCCACCCCGCCACGCTTCAGAGCTGGCCAGGATACTCCAACTGCATCCGGGCCAAGTCCTGACACCTGCGAAGTGTTTTGGAGCGGATCCTTCTTGTACCCTCTTCTGTGACTTGCCTTTGACAGCCACATGCCCACTGAGGGACTGTCCCCTTCGTGTTCAGCACTCAGCAGCCAGTCTCCTTGGCAGGACCCTCGGTGACTGCACAATCTCACACCTGCCAGCGCTGGGAAGTTCTGGGAACAGACTCCAGGCCAAACATTCCTTTGCAACAACTCACTTCATCCAGCACCTCGTTCACCAAACTATTAGATGAGTAACCCATTTCTTGAACTAGAGACATTTTTTTCACAGCAACACTATTTCAAAAAGTAAATCCAAGAAGGGATGAGAGAGGCCACAATAGTTGGTTCTCAGACCGGTGCCCTGGATGCCTTTCTGATGGTCTCGCTTCCGCGCTGTGCCTTCGGCCTCCCAGAGGCTGCGCCTCTGTCCCGTCTGAGTTCTTCCCGCAGCTCTGTAAGTTTTCGTGGGGACGATCAGACTGAATGACAAGTTTTAAGCATTTACCTCCTGCTGGGTTTTCCTCTACTTTATCTCCTAGGGTTTGTTCTGGTCTATGTCTAGACGGTCCCTGTG
>PVIC010015356.1:0-35302 GCA_004025085.1 Thryonomys swinderianus
AAAAAAAAAGAGAGAGAGGAAGAGTTTATTTTCAGTCTAGGGCTGGCTGGCTTTATTGCTTTGGCTTGGGTCAAGGCAGAATGTCATGATATTGCTGCACTGAGGATCAAAGCTTTAGGACAGAATACTAATGGAACTCTTCATATTTAAACCATAGCATCAGTTTCATTAATCTTTTGAAGAATTGTTTGTTTTATTGATTTTTTTCTATTGCTTTTTTATTTTTGATATCATTGACTTATGGTCTGCATTATTTCCTTCCTTCTTGCTCTGGGCTTATTTTGCCTTTCATTTTTTAGTTTGTTTTGTTTTGTTTTGTCTTTTGAAACAGAGCCTTGCTCTGTAGTTCAGGTTGGCCTTGAATTCACTATGTAGCTCACACTGGCTTCAAACTTGATGTGACTTTCCTGCCTCAGCCTCCTGACTGTTGTGTTTATATAAGGTATGCTTCACCATGCCCAGCAGTTTTCTAGGTTTTCCAGATGAGAGTTTAGATGATTAATTTGAGAACTGTCTTCTTCTTCTTCAGAATATAATTTAGTGGTACAAATTTTATCACTCAGCATATTTTTAATAGTGTCCTCCAAACTTTGAAGTTTTATTTTCAGTTTTATTTAGTTCAATATATTTTAAATTATCTTTGATTCATGGATTATTTAGAAATATAATATTTATTTTTCATATGTTTAAACATCTTCCTGGTATCTTTCTATTATTGATTTCAAGTTTTATTCCAACATGGGCAGAGAACATATTTGATATGTTTTAAATTTGTTCATTTGGGTCAATTTTGGTGTATGCGTCATAGACAAATGAAAAGAATTTTTATGTTGCTATCATGAAAGTGTTCAATAAATGTTAATTATATCCCATTGGACGATGGCATCCTTTTATTCTCATTAACTTATTTCTGATTTTTCTGTTTACTTCTTCTATCAGGTCTGAAGGATAGGCTATTTGGCTATTGAAACCTCTATGTATACTTTTAGATTTGTCTGTTTCTCTTTTATTTTTTGTCAGATTTTGCTTTACGCATTTTGCTGCTCTGATGTTTGTTATGTATCCTTTTAGAAGGGTTAGATCTCTTTGCTGGATTGATCTTCTTGTCATTATATAATGTCTTAGATTATTTTTGCTCAGATAATTTAAAAAATGCTATATAAAGCCTACTTTATCATTATTAATAATTGTTTCAGCTGGGCATGGTGGCTCATGCCTGTAATCCCAGCCCTTGGGAGGCAGAGGCAGGAGGATTGCTGAGTTTGACGCTTGCCTGGGCTACATAGTGAGCTCAGGGTCAGCCTGAACTAAAAAGCGAGACCCTGTCTCAAACAAACAAACCAAAAAAAAAAAAAAGAAAGAAATAATCATTCAGATTGCCTTTGCTTAGTGGTTATATATTTTTCAATCCATTTACTTCACTCCTGTTTATAATATTATACTTTAAATGGATTTTTTAATAGGAAGCATATGGTTGGGCTATTTTTTTTTCTAACTCACTTTGACAACCTCTGTTCTTAATTGATTCATTTAATCATGATATTTAATATAATTATTGGTATGTTAGAATTTAAATTGATATAAATAGAATTAAATTGATGTTGGAAGTTTTAAAAAATTGATTTTATTGCTACATTTTATATGTACATTATGATCACATTCTACACTGAGAATTTGTCCCTATACATGACATATCTATTTTTTTTTTTTTGAGACAGGGTCTCGCTTTGTAGTTCAGGCTGGCTCTGAGCTCACTATGTAGCCCAGGCAAGCCTCAAACTCAGCAGTCCTCCTGCCTCTGCCTCCCGAGTGCTGGGATTACAGATGTGCGCCACCACGCCCGGCTACATGACATATCTTGATTCTCATTTTTTCCCGATTCCCCTGCCCTCCCTACATATGATTTTATTTTTTTGTCTGTTTGTTTTCTCTATTATTTCTGTTTTCCCTTCCTTGTCTTGTGTGGGCTATCTGAACATGTTTAGAATTCTATTTTGATTTATCTATAGTGCTTTTAAAGTGTATCTCTGTGATGAATTAAGGTGATTGACTAAGGATTGCATTATATAAGCATAGCTGATATAGTCTACTGCTGACATCCTACAACACTGGAATGAAGTGCAAAAACATCACCTTCTGTTCTGTCCCTTCATTCTTACAGAATGAGCACCCTAAATATTCATTCTCCATACAGCAGGAACCACATTCGAAGTGTTATAATTTGCTTCAACTCTCAGGTATAATGTTAAAAAAAAAACAAGAGGAGAAAGAAACTGTTTCATTCATCTGTTTTTACATATCATGTTCCATTTTCAATTTTGATGTTGTAGAATTCTTCTTTTGTTTAGGAAGAGAGAAGGGAAAAAAGAGACCAATCTTTTAGTTATTATTTTAGGAAGACTGCTATGACAAATTCTCTTATTTTCCCTTCATCAGAAAATGTCCTGATTTTCTCTTCATTTCTGAAGAATATTTTCACTGTGTGAAGGATTCTAGGATGTCAGTTCTTTTTCTAAAATCAGCTTTTGTAAAATGTTATAGCACTTCCTTTGGCATCCATAATTTTAGTTAAGAAATTTACTATTATTTAAATTGTTACTTATCTTGTGCTACTTTCAAACAAAGTTTGTTTTAGTTTTTAGAATTTTAACTGTAATATATGCTGGTATAAATTTTGGTGGGTTTACCAGGTTTGGGGTTCAACTTCTCAGATTTGTCTCTGCTAAATCTGGGAGATTTTTAACTACTATGTCTTTTGAGTATTTTTATATTTCCTCTTTCTTGCCCTCTGGAACTCCAGCAACATGAGTGTTAGGTCTTGGGTCACAGTCTGAATTTCCTGAAGTTTATTTCTTTCTCTTTCCTTCTTTCCTCTCTTCTAGGTCCGGTTGGATAATTTCTTCTCTCTTATTTTCTACTTCATTGATTACTTTCCCCCTATTCAGTATATTCTACTCTTGAGTCTACCCACTGAGGTTTTAATTTTAGTTATTGTATTTTTTCAGTTCCAAAATCTCCATTTCTGTGTCTTCTGCATCTTTCCTGAGACATTATATTTCTTTTTTTGACAGCTTTCCAGTTTTTTCATCAACCATGTGTGTAATTGTTCATTGAAACACTTTTAAAATGGCTTTTAAAAGACTTTTATCACATATCTGTAACATATATTTCATATTGGGATTGGCTTTTTCCCCCATGCTGGGTATTGAATTTAGGGCCTTCATACTGAGCTATGTCTTCAGGCTTTTTAAAGTTTTTAAAATTTTTTCAGACAAGGTCTTACTAAGCTTTTAAACTGTCTAGACTAGGCTTAAACTTGTGATCCTCCTGCCTCAGCCTCCCAGAGTGCTGGGATTGATATCTTTGAGTACATTTTTTTTTTCCATTCAGACCAAGATTTCTTGGTTCTTGGTTTAACAAGTGATTTTTTATTTGAAACTTGGCTTTTTTTTTTTGTCATAAGGCTGTAGATCTAATGCAGACCTTCTGTTTAGGTGTTTATTCTGTCCAATACAGCTCTGCCAGAAGGAAGGGGTTGAGGAAGGAAGGGGTTCGTTACTGCTAGGTGCAAGTAGGGGGGTAGGTTCCCCATTAGTCTCTGTTGATACCCTGGGAGACGGGCTGGTTAATGTTGGGAAGTGGTGAAAGACTTGACTCTCTTCTCTGCGTCCTTGGGCACTACTCCATGGCATAGTGGGAGGGTGATGTATGACTGCCAGATGGGGTGAAAGTCCAGAGTCCCCGTGTGTTCTCCTCTAACCTATAGAAGGAGGATATGTTGTTTCATTCCTCTCTCACAGGATATAAGCACCAACTCTCCACTGGTTCTTGGATACCACCCTGGCTGCACTGTTAGTGTGCTGTGATAGTTCATTTTATGTGTCAACTCAGTTGAGCTAAGAGATGCTCGAGTGGATTTTAAAAAGTTACTTTTGGGTGTGTCTGCGAGGGTGTTTCTAGGAGAGATTAGCATAGAGTCAGGAGACTGAGAAACAGTGATCCAACCTCCACGTGGGTAGGCACCACCCAATTTACTGAGAGCCCGAATGAAACAAGAAGGCAGATCTTTCTCTCTCTTTATTCTTAAACTAGGATATCCACGTTCTTCTGCCCTTGGATATCAGACCTTCTGGTTCCCAGGCCCTTGAACGTGGATTGAACTATTCCGCCAGCTTTCCTGTTTCTCCAGGCAGACTGTGGAGCTCTCAGATTCCATAACCACGTGAAATCAGGCCCCATTACAAACACCCATATGTCTCTGTGTCTTTATTCTACCTGTCCGTTTCTCTGGAGAATCCCGATTAGGGAGGTGGCTTTGTAATAACCACACGCAGCTGAAATTTGAGGTTCTCACTCAATGTTTTCTGGAATAAGTGGTGCTGTGAACATAGATTTTATTTTAATATGGTGTTCACCAGGAGCAGACTAGTTATTGTCTATAAATTTTCTGTTTCAGGTCTTTTGTGTATAGAGAACAATTTTTTATTGTCTGCACCTTTTGAAATTTTCAAGTTGCTGGCTTCTTTTTTCTTTTTTCTTTTTCTTTCTTTTTTTTTTTTGCAGTACCAGGAATCAAACTCAAGACCTTGCATTTGCGAGGCAGGTGCAGTGCCACTGAGCTAAATACCTGGTCAAATTGCTGGCTTCTTCTGCTCCATGTCTAGAATTTATGAGGCAAAAATAAAACATCAGGGAATGCATCTCTGTGTCTTCCTTGATTCCAAGTTCTCTACTGATTTGCCTACATCTCGCCATCTGTCAAACTTTTCCTCCGTTTGTTTTCAAGTGTGATGTTGAGAGTATTTAGTCATACATAGCAGGAAGGATGGGCAAAAGCACACTGAGCTGATATTTCCAGAAATGGTTACAGGCATTAGAATTGAGGAGACATTAATGAAAGATTTCATTCCAGTGAACAGTGGTTACCTCTGTCATGAAGCACTCACTGAGCCCCCTCCTGTGACAGTTGTCCTGGGAGACTCCAGTCACGTCACATCTGTAGTTCACACACTGACCCTTCTTTTTACCTAAGGGATTGGGACTGTATGTACTGTTAGGCACCAAAGTAAGTTCTGCAAGGGCACAACTTTCCAACATTCAGTTATTTTCCAGTGAGAAAAACATCCCTAGAGAATATGACTCCTTATCTTTGGAAACATCTGATCAAAGGCCGAAAATCCTAGGGTAGGAAGGAGGAAGCACTCGACAATGCCTGAGCTCCTTTCAGATCTAAGGCATAGAACTGTGAGTTCACTTCCTTTTCGGGGGAGTGAAATGGAGATGAGGTACCAGAGAACAGAGGCTAATTTTCCATTTCTCTGATCCACGTCCTCATGCTGGTCCATGGGTCCTAGATTTACACACAGAATATTCTGTTTGTGTCGCTGACAGAGTGATGCGAAGTGGTTGGATGTCTGAAGTAGTTCAGGGCCTCACTGGTCTCCATTCAAACCAGCTGGACTCTGTGAAGAGGTGCAGACAAAGTTGGCTGTAGGCCTGATACCACCCACCTCTGCCCCCTGTTCATTGCGTAGCACTTAATGAGTGACAGCAAAGGGAGGATCACTTAAAACCAGCAGCATCTCAAGTATCCTCAGAGAATGTGTAAACATTTACACCTTGCCACTTCATTCTTGGCTCAGGACAGTTTGTGTCTCTTGGGTCTTCTTATAGCATGAGGGTCAGATAGATACCCAGGGCTCAGCTTTAAAGATTTAGCAGTCCATTAGGAAGGAAGAGAACCAGGTGATAGAAGAAGCTGGCTCAGCACTTCTCCTCCGGAGCTACTACAGACATCAGCTAACTAAATGAGTCCATTAGAAAGAAAAAATTGAAGAATCTTTTCAGAAGCACAGAGGTTCTCTGGAGCAATGAAAGTTTTATGACTAGGAGAGGGAAACGAGGTCTCTGGGGGAGAACATTCATTCCAAATGCCTTCCTCACAGGAAATAGAGAACCTGCTAGATTCCAGATACTTGCATGTAGGTTATCTGAGTAAGTCTCATGACATGTAGGTGCGTGAGTGATTGTTATCTCGGTTTTCAGGTAAGAAAATAGGCTTAGAGAGGTTAATAAATTTCTGAAGACACAGATGGCAAATAGCAGAACTGTGTGATTGGTTTGTCTGAATCTCAAGTTTATACTTTCATCAGTTCACCATTCTGGCTTTGCTAGGATGAGAGGCACACAGGGACAATGTCTGAGGCTTCTGAAAATTAAGAGGAAATTACCATGTGTTTTTCAGATTTACTTACACTTTTTAATCACTGCTTTCTGTAGTCATCATGACTTCTCATATTACAGACCTCCTATTTGTGATCATTTTTCTTTGGCTTGAAGTATGTCCCGGGTTGAATGGTAAATCAGAGTCCAATCCGGAGAGGGAAACCACTTACTGATTTGGACAGGGAAAGTTTAATAGGATGGTGAAGTGGGGAGAGATTGTCTAGCAAGGAGGAAAGAGAACATTAAAGACTCTAGGAAGAGCAGAAGGTGGAAGAACCACCATGCCTAGGGCTGAAATGGAGTGTTTGAAGAAGACAATGCCCTTGGCTGTGATCCAGACCTTGAGGGAGAGACTGGGGCTGTGGACACTGAATGCAAGAGAAGTTGCTGAGGGGCTGGATGGCTCAGACTTACTGGAAATCTGTCCTCTAGGGTCCCAGGAAAACTACGCCTCAGGACACATCTTGAGAGAACTGTAGAAAGAAGCTCTTGGCTGTTAGGGGCTGGTAGCACTGGAGGAGCCTGGGCATTGGGAAGCTGGGAGTGCTCTAAATCTGAGAGGTCAAGAGCTAGAAATCAGAAGGGAAATTCCTTTATTTCCTCTTGCTGATGGTGCAGCTCCAGCTGGTAAAGGAAAACTATTAAAAGGGCCCATCTCCACTTTTATAGAGCAGAAGGACAAAGTTGGAGCTGAGAGGTAACAAACTGATAATGGGTGAGTGAGGGTCTTCTGATGCCACCTGTCCCAGTTTGTCTGAAAATGTCACACCTATTCTTTGTGCACATTTCTTGGGTACATGACGTGTTTTTTAGTCCATGAATATCTCATCCTACTTTTTTTTTTTTGAGACAGGGTCTCGCTTTGTAGTTCAGGCTGGCCCTGAGCTCTCACTATGGAGCCCAGGCAAGACTCAAACTCAGGAATCCTGCTGCCTCTGCCTCCAAGTGCTGGGATTATAGGTGTGAGCCACCACGCCCGGCTATCCTTCTCTCTTTTTGAAAAATTGGTTAGATGTGTTAGACTTTCACACTTTAACCTCCATGTTTCTTAACCTTTCTTTCATATTTGCATTTTTAAAATTTTTACCCTTCCTTTTTCAAATCCATTTGGTTGTGTTTATAGTTCCTCCTATTCTTGTCAGTCTTTTTTATTTCTAAAAAAGTCTAAAAAAACATGTTTTACATTTTGTTTCAGATAGTTTTAATATCTAACTCTTTATGGGACAGTGAAGTTGGCGCTGTTTCTGCTGAGGTTTTCCCTTGGTGTTATATTTCCTTTGTGTGTTACGCTTTTTTGAAAATGCACACTACTTAGAACTCCTAGGAATTGCTTGAGTTCTAGGGTGAAGATGTGTTTCTGTATAAAGTATTAGGGTTTGTTCCTAGCAGGCTCCTAGGTACACCACTGAACAAGGGTGTCTTCATGAGGGAGAAGTTCAAGCCTGGCCGGGTGAAGTGTGCCGCATGTTCATCTCATAGCATGCTGAGCGCCCTAAGGAAGATGGAGATGGAGCACACTCTCTGTGCGTAGAGACTTACCTATAGCTGGCGGGGTGACTCCTGCACCCCCTTGGTTGTGACTCCTTTGCTCGTCCAAGAGCTGACCATATTAGGTACTCATCCTTGTCCCCCCCCCCCAGGGTCAAGGAAAACACAGTAGGACCCTGGGTCCCCACGAGCGGCACCTGGGTGGGGAAGGCTAGTGGACGGGCTCCCACAGGTGCTGTGAGGCTGCCTTAGCCACAGGTGATAGAGGCAGCATCGGGGCCTTCAGGCTCTTGGACTGTGCTGCACGGATCACCACAACGGGCATCCCTCAAGGACACTCCCTACACACCCAGAGCCAATTTAGAAGATAACATCACAACAAGGTTTCAACTGGGCTGTACATCCAACAAATCAGAGCTCACCACATTGTACCCACACCCTCTCTCTGTTCTCTATATATGTAACTCCCAATAAAACTGGAAGTGTTCTTCTAAAC
The DNA here is from genome assembly GCA_004025085.1 of Thryonomys swinderianus. Taxonomy (NCBI): domain Eukaryota; kingdom Metazoa; phylum Chordata; class Mammalia; order Rodentia; family Thryonomyidae; genus Thryonomys; species Thryonomys swinderianus. The sequence continues at coordinate 8,210 of PVIC010015356.1, forward strand.
CTCCCCGGAGTCTGCGTGGTGACTCCCTGCCTCACCCTCCGGCTCTGCTCCTCGGTGATCGCCATGGACGACATCTTTAAGCTTAATGATTTGTGGAAAATCCAGGTAGTAATAATTTGACCTTTAGATCCCTGTTATGGCCTGGGTTTTGCCTATCAATTCTCAAAATATTTGTCCTTTCCGTCTAGCAGCCAGCCAAGTTCTGAGGTAAATTATCCTCTGTCCCTCCCTCACTCTTAGCCTGAGGACACAGTCCTGTGCACTCAGAGCTTTACTTAGGGGTAATAGTTTCTCTATGAGATCACTGCTTCACAGGGCCAAAGTCTTTGTTTTTTTGTTTTTCTATAAACTACTAGACCTGAGGCTCAAGGTCAATTGGGTTAGATGAATGCCTTCAAGTAAAATTGGTTGCAGAGTTCTCTAGGCTCGCACTTTTACTTAGTGTTTGACCTCTGGGATTTTTAACTTTCTTTTTCACTCATTTATCACTATGCTTTATTTAGCACAATGGGAAGGTTTGTCAGCATACCTAATCTGCTGGAGTCCGAGGAACAGCTGTTTGAGGGAGGTCACATAGAATGCTGCACTTTATTCCTGTGGTAATCGCGGGGTTATTAGCTTCATCTTTGGCCCAGGAAATGGAGGTTCAAAGAAGTTACATAGATAGCAAATGGCAGAGAAAGAACGGGCTTAAATCTGTGCCTTTTGCTTACATGTCATTTTTTGTTCTCTCCAGCATACTACACTAGCTCTTGATTTTTTTTTCCTTTTCATTAAGTGCAAATTACAGGAATCTTTAGGATTTGGGCTATTTCCAAAGCTCAGAAGTACACCAGAATTTCAGGAGGAGGCTATCTGTAGTGATTTTCCTCTCACTTGACCAGACATAGCCCACCTTCTCCTGGAGCTATCCACTCTCATGGGGTGGAAGACTTAGGTCAGACAGACCAAGCTGATACGTAATCTAGTCTTCAGGACACATTGCTACTCTGAAAGGTTTATAGTGCATACTCAGTGTTCTAGAATCTATTTGGGAGCAGCATGCTCTGTGCATGCTGTCTCCGACAAGACTTTTTCTTCCTTTCTTTTTTCTTTTTCTTTCCAGTACTCCCATTTCTTATCAGAGAATTCAAAATAAACTTCAGAAACTCAATATTTGTGTCAAACAGACTTTGACATTGAAATATGTCAGAAGTATATATTTTGTACTTCTAGACTAAGAAAGAACTGGGACCAATTAAAAGTGAACTTTTAAGAGAAATGAACATCTTGTATGCCAGGTTTCAGCTGAATGTCACTACAATTGCCTGAATTATAACTATCAGAAAATGCATTCTAATAATGGAAATGCCATTAGGAGGAGTTCCTTCTGCCTGGAACCAGTTTGAAAAATACTACCACCTACCTCTTACCTCTATCTCATCTCTCAATAGCAAGTCTGTATTTCAGAGTGGGGAAAAAGACATGTATTATGGTGAGAAGAGAACTGATACCCAATCTGGCTTTGATCATAACTCCATCATTTACTGGCTATATGATCTTGAACCAAGCAATTTATCTGTCCCTAATCTTCAGGTTTCATATCTATAAAGTGAGGATAATTCCTGTTCCATGAATTTGTAAAGATTCAACAAAAGGCATATCTAAAGTATGTCCCACTAGGCCTCCCACATACTGGATTACTGAGTTGAATGGGGCAGGAGTGGAGCAGCATGGGTAATATCATGTGGTGTGAGACCACACAATCATTTCAGGAAGGGTGGCGCACTCCATACACGAGGGAATAGAGCTAGACCTGTACCTTCCCATAGATTCTTGGGCTTTCCCCTTCCAAATGTGGGAACATTCCCATTCCCAGATTTTGCCAATATATGTCTTAATCCCATGAGGTCACTGACTTTTTTCTACCATGGCAGAATATTCCATTTCTCCAGTGCCTGGATCAATCCCTTCCAACATGGGGAAGAACGAATTTATTGCCAAGAGTTCCACGGGTCCAGCCACTCACCAAATACTGTCTATACACTATGCAGGAATACCCTGAAATGATATACTCACTTATATTTCAAATGTGTATACAGATGCTCTTGTGAAAAAGAAACTGCCAAAGCAATAGTAAATTCAGAAAGTCATTCAGACTTACATTTTCTTGGTCATTAAGTCATAAACGAGTGTATAGTTGTGGGCCTGATAAACTTTTGTTATTTCATTTGAAAAGCTTAGAAATGTCCTGATGAAGTGTTCACATTGCACTGGGCTGATCTCCCTCTTCATTTTCTGTCTCATATCTGCTAAGAAGATGGGTTTGGTTTTAACTCCATCATTTATTTGCTATATGATCCTGCACCAAGCGGGAAGAAGATGATGTTACAGGGAGGTGTCTCCCTGAAGGACAGTAGTGGCACAACTATGCCATCAGCTACTTTTCTCTGCACCCTGGAATGCTCAGTAGCTGAATGTTGGGTGCGGTGGACCTGAACACCTCAAATCCCAGTTTCCAAGGTTTCCTTTGTGTTTGTCCTGAGCCATGAGGACATTGTGGAAGTGGAAGCTCAAGAAGGACCATACCAATGGGGGCAAGTGAGCAGTGAAAAGGAAGAGAAGAGGGAGAGAGTGTGGAGGAGACAGGGGAGGGAAGAAAAAGTGGGGGAGAAGCAGAGCTGTACATATGGGCTGGTGTCCAAGTGGAGTCACCACCCTGGGCCTCCCAGGAGAACTCAGAGATTACCTAGAGTACTGTAAAGTGTGTGTTCGGTCTTCCTGTTTCCTGGCCTACAGCTCCTAAAATCCTTGACAACCCTGAAGGGAGAGTGTCTTTGTGCAGGCTAGTGATGTGACTGACTAGGGAGCTTCTGGTTGTGGACTGGTTACTGGAAGGAGGAAATCAAGGTTAGAGGGTCTTGGCCCTGTTTCTCCTCTGTGAGGAGAGGCGAAGAACTGAAGTTAAACTGATCACTACGGGCAATTAATAATACCCATGTAATGAAGACTACATAAAAATCCCTAAGGGCGAGGCTCAGAGAGCTTCTGGACAGCTGAACCTGTGGAGGTTTGTAGTGCTGATACCCCCAGAAAGGGCAGGAGGATCTGTGCCACTCCCTGTATGCCTTCCCCTGGGCATCTCTTCTGTAGCCTTTGTAATTTCCCTTAAAATAAACCAGGAAGTATAAAATAAAGAGTAATAATACATTAGTCTGCTCCTAAACAGTGCTTTTGCTTAAGGTTTTAATTTCTGTCGAATGTGTTTCCTTGAGCTCTGGAGGGATCCCAAGCAAATGAATCCAATCCAGGAAAGAGGTTGTTGGAACCTGATTGATCTGTCAGAAGCACAGCTAAAACAACTAGGGGCTTGTAACAGACAGCTAAGGAAGGTGGGTGGGGGGGCAGTCTCAGAGGGAGCCCTCAGCCTATGGGATCTGACTCTTTCTCTAGGGAGACAATGTCAGAATTGAGGTGAATTAGAGGACACCCAGCTCGTGTCTGCTGAAGAGATGGTTACTTGCTTAATGCGGAGGGAGAAATCGGCACCTGTCTGATGTCAGAGTGGTCAGTGTTATCTGGTAGGTGAAAGTAAGCCTTTCTGACGGAATGCCGGAAACTCAGCACCAGCCTGATGCTGTGGGACCTTTGTATTTGGCAGGATCTGAGAAGGCAGCCTCAGTCTCTCTCCTCTGTCTGTCACACACACACAGAAACATCTGTCTGGGGGTCGGGAAAGGTGCTCTTACTAGAAACTGATGCTACTGGTCTGGCTGGGGGATTTCCAGCCTCCAGAACTGTAGAGGATAAATTTCTCATGTTTAAACCACTGAATCTGTGTTACTTTGTTATGGCAATCTGAGAGGACTAATGTATTCTTATTCTTCCTTTTTTCCCTCTTTGTAGTGATAAAGATCTGTCAATCCTAAACAGTGCTCTTGCTTAAGGTTTTAATTTCTGTCAAAATTATATGTGGACATAGTTTAAATCACCAGATAGGGCCGGGGGATTAGCTCAGTGGTTCCGGCGCCTGCCTCGCAAGCGCAAGGTCCTGAGTTCGATCCCCTGGAAACCACATACAATGCTGGGTGTGGAGACTCATGCCCACCAACAATCAACACCACATACCACAATGCCGGATGTGGTGGCTCACGCCTGTCATCCCAGCACTTGGGAGGCAGAGACAGGAGGATTGCTGAGTTCGAGGCTTGCCTGGGCACCATAGTGAGCTCAGAGCCAGCCTGAACTACAAAGCGAGACCCTGTCTCAAGAAAAAAAAAAAATCACCAGATAATTTTGCAAATCCATTAAGACAGTGCTGTAATCCACACCAGTCTGACTGTCAGGTCCTTGTTCCTTAGTGGATTTGTATTAGTCCTTGCCCCCTGCTCTGAACGAATATATGTGCGTGCTGCTACTTCTTGGGAGTTTAGTTTGTCTCATCTGTTGGCATCTTCAGTGGTGGCTGAGAAGTTAGTTTTCTTTCACCGTTACCTCCTTGTGTGACACACACTTTTGCAGTTCCCCCTTTCCTTGATATTCATATGATAATTTCGCTTTGATCAAGATTCAGCATTTATATGATTATGTAAATTTTTTTGGCAGCATAGTCATCACTTGACCTTTCTTGCACTCTTTGTTCTCTGTGGAATTTACAATTGTCTTGTATTACATTTTTTATGGTTTTCTTTGTACTCATCACTAATTCAACTCCTAAGCCCTCCCCCAGATTGCTAAATCCCTCTCAATATGTTCAAACATATAAAGTCATTTATCAATGTCTTCCTGGAGAAGTGACTTAGGAAACTTTTGACCTATTTTGACCTGTATACCTGCTGCACAGTTACTGAGTCATTCTTTACCAGCTTCTAGAAGTCTCATTGCCTCTCCCTTGTATTAGATTTTCTACAACCTGTATCTCATGTCATCTTTCTTTACTTTTTTTTTGGTGCAGTGTTTCCTGTGGTATCTTTCTGAGAAGCAATTCATAGGAGACATTTTTTTGAAACTTGGTAAGATTGGTTTTTTTTTAAAAAAAAGTTTTGTCCCTCACATTTACTTGATATTTTGAATGGCTGTGGAACCTTGAATTGCAAATTATTTTCCTTTCAGCATCTAAAGTCATTGCTCTATTTTCTTCTTGATTTCAGGGTTGCTGTTGAGACAGTCCATGTAAAAAGCATTTAAATCTTTTACTGTATTTACAATCTTTCCCCTTCTATTTTCTCAGCCAACTTAGGATACTTTTTTGTTTCCAAAGTTCAGAAGATTTTTCTGATGCTTTCGAGTGAGTATACTTTTATTCATCATGTTGGGTATTCCATGTAACTCAGAGCTCATGTCCTCCAGCTCCAGGATACTTTCTTGAACTTAAAAAAAAAAAATGTTTCTAGAATTGAAGGAAAGAGATGGGAACAAAGCTTCTGTAAATGGGAAGGGGTTAAAGGAGGGGAGAAATGGGGAATATAGAATTAAAATATATTATGTACATGTATAAATTCCCTATCATGAATATGATTACTATGTATGACAAATATGTACTAAAAATAAAGTTTAAAAATTTCTTTCCATCATCTTTTCCTTTGTAAATGCAGAATGCCTTGTTCTCAACTACTAGCTCTTCTGATTCAATTCTTTAGTTTTTAAGTCTTCCCTCTCTTTTCTGATCTTTTTGCGATGCCTTCTATGAGGGCTACTCAATTTTATCTTCCAGCCATTGTAATGAATCTTTCGCTCAGATCTTTCCAATAGCTCTTTTTTTGTTGTTGTTGTTGTTATCATTTCTTTTCTGAACATTACTCTTCAAAATAGCATTGTGATAACATCTACTGAATTCAAAATCTTCACATGCCTTACTAGGGTGATTCGTGATAGATTTTTGAATGTTTTCTCTTTCCTGTGTAGACCGTTTTCGCTTTTCCCATCTGTGTTAGACTGAGCTGTAGTTTGGATCTTAAATGTCCCCAGAGGCCCGTGTATTAAAGGCTGGGTCCCTAGGTAGGATTATAAGGAAGGGTTAGAAACTTTAAGGTGAGAGGCCTAATGGGAAGTCTCCTAGACATTGGAAAGGGCCCTTTAAGGGGGAGGGTGGGACCCAGTGGGACCCAAACCCCTTCTTCTCCTCTCCTCTTTGTGCACCCCAGCCTGGAGGCAAGCAGTTTTGTTTTGCTATGTGCTCCTGTTCCTGCTATCATAGATCCAAAGGAATGGAGCCAATCATTCACAGACGGAAACTTCCACAACTGTGAGACAAAATAAAACTTTTCTCTTTTCAAGTTGATTGTCATAGGTATTTTTTGTTTTTTTTTAAAGTAACAAAGTTGACTGTGACAGACTGTCTCTAGGACAGAGGAATTCCTCATGGTCAGGACTCTACCCCTTGGGTCTCAGTGTAAGCTAATTTTGCCAGCTGTCCAATTGGATCTCTCCATGTCGTGGATTTGGCCCTTTCTCTTAGATTGGTCACATTTTCTGGAGAAGACATTCAGTTTTCTGCATGGAGGACATGAGCCTGGTTTGGCAGCAACCACTGGAATTTGGGGGAGAAGAAGGCTGGGGATAGGTTCCAACTCTCATTATGTAGAGAAGTACTCTTTCATTTCTCCTGCTTTTAGTTCCCCTTGTTTAAACCATATTTGGGATCTGTTAGTCTGGATACCCTGGAGCTGTGCTTTCCATGTAATAGTCACGAGCCACTTGGGGACACTGAGCACTTGAAATTGTGGCTAGTCTCCCTGAGAAATTTAAAATGTTTATTTTAATTAATTTGTTTTCCAAAGTGCATATTCTCTCAGTACTGGAAAATTTACAAATTTTGATATAATTTGGGTATAGGTGTCTACTTTTTCTACTGTATACCTCCTGATGTCTAACAGATAAATATTCTCCTCAAACATTTGCAACCAACTTGAGATATATTGTGACTACTACATTTTGAAAAGAATGTAAAGGATTTAATTAATAATTTTTATATAGATTACATGTTGAAATAATACTTTGTAGATAGTGGTTAAATAAACTATATTATTAAAGTTAATCTTATATGCAGGAATATAAAAAAGCTGATCTCACAGAAGGGGATAGAGTAGTAGCTACCGGAGGCTGAGCAGGGTGGTGGAGCCTGGGGTAGGAAGAAGCCAGTCCACGGACACTAAGTTCCTGAGAAAGGAGAAGTAAATTCTGGTGTTCTGCAGGTGTCATATAGTTCACAATGGCTAGAACAGTTGACTTTGAATGTTCCAACAACAAAGAAATGATAAGTATTTGAGGTAATAGATGTGCTATTTATCCTGATTTTATCATCATACAGTATATAGAAGTATCAAGACATCATCTCGTGCCCATCACTGTGTACAATTATTATGTGTCAGTTGAAAATAACATAAAGCTTTTTACCTGTTTTATAAAGCATGATTATGAATGGGTCTTGCACTGTATTTCTATGAACATGGCCATCTTAAAGGCTAGAGATGCTGCTGCAGGGAAGAGGGGTGGTTCTGGGTCTTGGTTTCAGGAAGAGCCCCCATCTCATGCTTCCTTTCTGCACTCAGCTGGGCCTGCTGAGTGTTCTGGTTAGAATCCAGGGCCTTGGGTGTGCTTGTCAATTACCATGTGATTGTCTGTTGCCAGGGTTCCAAGTTAATTGTTGTCTAACTTTTTACCTTTTACCTTTGGCCTGTAAATTTATATATATATATATTAGAGAGAAAAGTTGCATGCAATCAACCCACTATCTTGAACTGGAAGCCCTAAAGAGCTTTCGATGCTCTTTCTTGATCTGTCACCTATCCTTTGTATCCTCATCATTTTTTAAGAGGAAGATTGCATCAGTCTTCTACTAGCTGGAGCTGTCAGCCCACTTCCAGCTTTTCCCCATGCAAAGCTCTTTCCTAGGCTGCAAATCTGATTATGTTGCTTCTCTCTCTCAAATCCCTCAACAGTTTCCAACACACAAACAAAGCACTCGAACGCCTTAGCATAAGCAAAAGAGATGCCCTATGGGCGAGCTTCTGCACCCTTCTACCTTGTGTGCTGCACCCACTCCCCATCACTCCAGTGGCGTAAAATATACCATTTAATAGTATAAATTCCACTACATAGAATTTGGTGTATATACATGTGGACAACATACCCATTCATGCATGTATGTATATATAATGTGTCATCAATGCAGTATGCACATATAATTATACAGTATATGACATACCATTTAATGCACACACATATATGCAATGTGCCATGTAATGTATATACATGTGTACAACATGTCCTTTAGTGTACCTACGTATATATGTATGCCATTTATTGTATATACATACATGCCATGTATAATTTAATATATGCACGTGTACATATATACAACATGCAATTTAATAGGCATATACATATTACATGTCATTTAATACATGTACATTTATGACATACCACTTACTATAAATACCAATATAATATATGTATATGTGTGTAAAATGCCCTCTACTGCCTCTCCTTGGCTCACGCGAGGCCCTCTTCTTCTCTTGGCTAATTCTCCTGACCTTAATGAGAGCACCCACAGTGCCTCCCTCAGGGCGTGCCTCTGGAGCAGGCAGGTGCAAGGAGGGCACTGGATGGGGTGTCCTGTCGAGTGACGTCAGGGCCTGTGCAGTTGACTCAGCAGACACCTCTGGGCCTCCCAAGCTCACCCTTCTAGCCCTCGTTTCCTGTGTGAGAGGAGAGAAGGGAGCACAGAGAGCTTCGGTGATTTTTCCCAGAGAACTGGCAACTGAACTCTCAAGTCACTGCTCATGTATGTCGAGACTCTGGTGTTTTTATCACGTGGCAGCTGCTGGCCCGCTTGTCTGTCGCCCCTGCTGGACTGCGCACTGCTTGAGGCCAGGGACTGATTCCTCCTTCTAGTCTCTATCATAAATGTCTACCACAGCTCCTCAGAATCTGTTGTTGAGCAGAACCGACATCCTTTCATTTTCCTGAGGCCTCTCCCCGTCTCCCTCTTGTGCATATTGCAGTCCCTTGGGCAGGGTCTTCCAGTCAACGCCCTTTTTCCTATTAGTTCCAGAAGCCATGGTGGTCAGCTTCTGTTCATATTGGGAGGCAAGGATGCCTCCAAAGACATTGTGAGCAGCTCCCCAGGCACTGCTGAACCATGTTCGTGTGCTTTAAGAATGCTATTATTTAAAGAAATCCACTGGTTTAAATCATTGCACAAGTTTAAATTAAATGATGTGGAAAATTCTAATGATGTTCTTTTGATAAAGGCTCCCCTCCCTTTGAATTATGCCAGGGAATCTTAAAACCAAAGCTTTATTTACTTTTTTCTCATTTCAGTTTTCTTCTAAGATTCCATGCCAATGAGCCATGGAAAGAAAAGAGGGTTCTGCATGCATAACAGGGTGGCTGAACAAGAGGAAGTGTTGGTGCAGAATGCCCCAAGTTTGTGTCCTGGGGAGCCAGGGAGCTCTGGGGGGGAGCCAACTGGCCAGGGTAAAGGCACAGCTTTGCAAAAGCTGTTCTGGCCAGGGAGGGTGGTCCGAGGCAGCATGGGTGTTGGTACCGGGAGGCAAGCTAGCTGGGCCTCCCCAGGATAGCGCCGGAAGAACCAGACCCAGTGGCTGCAAGAATTTTCATGTTGAAAGGCTGTAGTGGATGAGAGTTTAGCTGAAACAAGATCGAAGCTGCTCGTGCACAGCAGTATATACAGAACTGAAAGAGTTTAGTAGCCCGTGTTAACATGAAGGAAGTGGACCCAGGTGAACTCTGGCCATCCCGTGCCAGTGGCACCCTGCATTACTCCCTTCTCCTGAGCTGTGCTCGTGTCTGTTCTTGTCCTTATGCGTGAACTAAAGAAAGGACAGAGCCTCCCTCCTCGCCCTTTGCACAGTGGCCCACGGCAGGTGGTGCCTCTGGGGGCGTGCCCGGAACGGCGAGCCCCTGAGGAAGACAGACCGAATGAGGGGCTGGATCTGCCCTGTGTTACCTGCCCGATGGTGAGGAGTCTACTCTTGGGTTCTCAGTGTCCTGCTGTGGAATAAAAATAGTGTATCTCTTGCATTTTTTTTTAGGATTAAATATTCTGATGCATAGAAAGCATTTAGCAGGGCAAATCTTTGCTATGATAAACACTATTGTGATTGTCAATGTTTATTGCTGATGACGGGATGAACTTTCTGTTTTCAAAGGGATCCTCACCCGTGCCTGAAGGCCATGGAGAGCCCCGGGAAGGAGAATGTTTGTGCGCGCGCGCGCGCGCGTGTGTGTGTGTGTGTGTGTGTGTGTGTGTTGGGGGGGCTTGGCCTGCAGCGACTAGAGGCTGGGCTCAGGCCTGTAAGTTGCTGGGAGGGAGAGCGCACGGTGCAGCGAGTGCAGAGAAGGACCCTTGGAGTCTGCCGGGTCTGTGTGGGCTGGTCCTCTGAGCAGTGGCCTCCGTGTCCCGTAACAGTACTTGCTTCCGGGACAGGGGAGGCTTGGAGCCCCCTGGGGGGGAGGAGGCGGGAGCGAGATCTTGCAGCTGTAGGTCTTGCAGCGTAGGTGGCTCTGGAAACTATAGCAGCACCTCTCTCTGCTGTTCAGATTCTGGTTTTCCGCGGCTCTGCTCCTGTTTTTCCACGTGAGGGGGCTCTCGCCTCTCAATGGTGGCGCTGGGACTTCCGCCATCAGGAAATGAGGGAGCTGGGTTGTTCTCTTCGAGTCTACCGGGAAGGTCACTCAGATGGCAGGAGACAGACCTTAGTGAAGCCACTTGAGAGCCCGGTGTGGAGGTTGTGAAGTGGGGATTGTCAGGACGGGTCGGCCCCAGGAACCCTTAGAAACCCCCCAAAGGAGCTGCAGGGGCAAAGGCCGCAGGCTTCCGGCCGGGGAGGGACAGGAGATGTGCCCGACCTGCCTGCTTCTCTGGCAGCTTGCCCCTCATCACCAAGACACCCAGTCTTTCCCAGCCATCCCGCCGGCTCCCTGCTGCCCAACTGCCAGCTGACGACTGGGTTTTTCAGGATGCTGACCTCAGGAACACAGAGCCTGGCAGGACCCGCCCTCCCGGAGCCTTGGCACCCAGAGCCTTCACTATAGACTAATACACTGGTCATAGCTTCAGCGCCCGTCCACAGAGAGTGGGGGGTGGAGTAGCCTCCTGGGGCCTCTTCCCGAGACCAAGGCCCAGTGTCTGCGAAATTTGCTACAGTAAAGAAGGCTGTCCTGGGGGCTGTCAGGGGACGGTGGAGCCGTCGCTTCCACTCCCGTTCTAGTCCTTTCTACAAGGTGCCTGGCCGGGTGATGCGTGGGTATGCATGTGTATGTTGAACAGTGTGAGCCCATGCGTGTGCAAGCACTGCTAGGAAGTGTGTGAAGATCTGTGTGGGACGGGGAGTGGGAGTCTCGTGCGCCACAGGACTCGTCCCCACACCACAGGGAACCACTGTGTGTTACAAGTTGTACGCAAGGCTTTAGCCAGGGAGCAAATAACCTGGACGTTCAGAAGACCTGTAATTCCCGCTTTTCTTATAACATCCTGGGAAACAGCATGGGTAAAAATACCGAAGAGATCTTGGTTCATCAACTAGCTGCGCCATTTGCCAGTTACGTGTTCGGGGCAAACCTTTTGACACTCAGCATCCCTGGACGTGGCAGCTCTCCACAGACCTCCCCTGGGTGAGGACAGGGTGAGGTGGGGGGTGCGCGGGGCTCTAGTCAGAGACGCCGCCAGGGGTGCAGAGGGCTGGGGTAAGTGGTAGCTTGTACTTTTTGCTAAGTTCTGGACAGAATCATTTTGCACAGAGTATGGAAGCAACAAGTGTGGTAGAATTCACTTTTCTTTCTCCTGATAGGAGTGAAGCCTGGTAATCATGCCCAGAGAAAGGCATGGGTTTGATTCTAAGTGTCATTTGTAAGGTGTGCCACACACCTGCATCTCTCCCTCTCTCCCTTTCTCCCCCTCTCCGCAGGAAGGAAAGAGACAATATATGCAATGTGAGCATCTATTATAATGTTTAGCAACTAAATAAATGAAAAGTGTGCTTTCTGGAATTAAGAAAATGCAACCCTCTAATTTACTATGATCGAGCACTTGGTGTACATCAAGTATGTCCTGTACTATGTTCCTTACTGTTTCCTAGCACTATTAAGATCCTTACTTAATCAAAGAGAAACGTGGGTACCAGAAAGGTTTAACATTTCCAAGACCCCAAAGCTAGTCAGCGCCAGAGCCAGAACCTAAACCTACACTGCGATAACAGAGTGGCTTTAAACTTTTTTTTTTTTTTTTTGCTTTTTGAGACAGGGTCTCGCTTTGTAGTTCAAGCTGGCCCTGAGCTCACTATGGTGCCCAGGCAAGCCGCCGCAAACTCAGAAATCCTCCTGTCTCTGCCTCCGGAGTGCTGGGATTACAGGCGTGAGCCACCACGCCCAGCACTGTGGTATGCGGTGTTGATTGTTGGTGAGCGTGTCTCCATGCCCAGCATTATATGTGGTTACCGGCGATCGAACTCAGGACCTTGCACTTGCGAGGCAGGCGCCAGAACCACTGAGCTAACCCTCCGGCCCTGTGGCTTTAAACTTTTATATGTCATCTAGGATACCAAGTTCAGTGCAGCAATTATTCACTCCAAGCCCATTTCTTCTTTTAAGGACACAGGTGGATCTTGCAACATATCCATTACTTTTGCTAAATTCTCAGATTTTAATACAATACACTTTCTGGAAAAGCCCATTCATACTTCAGCGTGAATTTAAGTCACAGATCATATAATCAGACAGTGCCAGAGAACCTTACATGGCACCAGCTTTGACTCTGCACGGCGGCTCCAGCACGGCTGCCCTGACGTCCTCTACCGCCTCCACAGCAGGGCACTCGGCGTGACCCGCTGCCCTGAGCACAGAGAGCTCCCTTTGCTAAGTCAGTCATGTTGCACTGAACTCTGCTTCTCTGCAGCTTCTCGCCAGCAGCCTCCGCTCTCCTCTCTGCAATTACAAACTAAATTGCTTCTTTTCCCCACGATGACCTCTCTGACGTGTGTGCGCTCCCCATCCCCTAGCACCTCCTGACGGAGCACCTCATTTTCCTCGTGTTGCCTGCAGGACTAGCTTTGGATCTTACCTGTGCGTGCTCCAGCAGGTGGGGTCTGATCTGACCACCGACGCGTTCCTTTTCTCTTGGGGTCGTTTCAAACTTAAGCTTGACCGCTCTCAGGAACATGAGAATCTGTTTCCGGTGCAAGAAATCTCAGGCGCCAACTTGCATTAACCTGACGGAGAAGGCGCCACTTGGCTCTCACCACCCCGCGACTCATTTCACGTGACTTTTGAAGCTGGTGGAGACCACCCGCATGCTGCTTGTGATACCCTGTTAGTCTGCAAGTTTCCAGGCCCAGCACAGCGTCTGATAGCTCCACTGCGTCTGCCACGAGGTGTGCCTCCCTCTGCCGTCAGTAAGCGCAGTGATGGAAGGACTTGCTGAGGCCTATGAAGTTGTTTTCTGCTCGATTGCGTCTCAGAATCCAGCTGTGTCCAGCCGGAGCCGGCCCTCTGCTTGTTCGCCTTCTCTGGAGTGCAGACCCCGTCTCGTGGCTCGCCGGGTCCTGGTAAAAGAGCAAGTTTCACTGTGGCGTTTGCTTCCTCCTCCCCAGCTGGGAGGAACCGGAACCGGGAGCGAAATGGCACGCCCCACTCTGCGCAGAGCTCCAGATCTGCTTCCCCTGCTTGTATTCGTGCACCGAACCTCCAGCGATGAACATCCCCCGGTGTGAGCGCACTGTCGCGCTGCGGTTTGTTGAGAAGGGAGCAACGTATCCGACCGCTGTTTCCGTTTTGTCTCTGTGGAGCCTCTGGTCTCCGCTGCCTCCTGCCTGCTCCTCCTCCCTCCCGGCCTCCTCCCTGATGTTGCCTATAAATCAAGCGTCTCTTCTTAAAATTGTAATCACCGAAATAAGGCGGTGATTTATAAGGAATTCTGAAATACCAAATAATCAGCCGAACACTTCAATTTAATGGCAGCAATAAGTCAAGTGGCTGCACACTCATCTCCGGAGGAGGAAGCGTGTGGGGCTCGGTTGTTTCGCGATGACGAATGCTCCTCTGTGAGTTGTAACAAATCAGTTATCCCCATGTTGAAAACTGAGAAACTCCTTCCTCAAGATACACTTTTATGGACACATTGGAAAGAAAGGTCCCAGGGAAGGAGGGGGACCGAGGACTCTAGTTATTTTTCTGGCAAAAGGAAGCTGGGGAAGTGACGGCTCTGAGGAGTGCTGGCCAGCGTGGCATCCGCTGGCAGCGCAGGTGCCTCGGGCCTGAGGAAGGTGCGCACGGGCGTCTCGGGACTGCTTCCCACCCAGCCGGGCCCCGCGGTCAGCCTCTTCCTGTGGCGCCACTTTGAATCGAAACTCCTGCTTCCCGAAGAGCCCGGTGTGGACAGTCAACCCTCGAGTTCTCCTCAGGCCCATTTTTCGGTCTATGTTTCTCATTTCAAGGGCGAATTTCTTCTTCTTCCATGAGGAAGAAGCCACCGCAGCTGGTTTTGGGATCGGAACCTGTGTCATCCTGTTATGTACGGCGCCATCTGCTGGGCCGTCCGGATAGACTCTGGTGTCCCTTCCCGGCTTCTCTTTTCCTCCCACATCGCACCGATTTGCCACGCAGTAAAATCCAAGAGCATCTGCTGAAAGCGTCTCTTGTTAAAGCAAGTTGGGCTCAAAGCCGGCCCAGGTCTACCCAGCTGGTGGTTTGTTGAGAAGGTCGTGCTGTTATAGTTCCAAATGTTGTCATTGTCCCAGCGCGTGGGGCTTTGGCCATATCTGGTGCTCTGAGTGTCCTCGTGGGTGACACCGATGCTGAAGGGGAACTTGACAGACTGGAGCTTGTCAGGGCTCTGGAGGGTACACGAGTGGCCCATTATTCTGCCAAGCATGGTTAAGGGACAACAATTGCTTTGCGTAGATGCAGAAGAGAGGACCCATTTGTGTGAGGGTCAATGTGTAATGGGCTGGGAGTGGATCCCCTGGCTGTAGTAAAAGTATCCAGGCAGAAGAGGATCCAAAGTAGGTAGTAGGCGATGCCTGAGTCTTGCGCGTTGGGTCACGGACAGCTCTGTCCTTCTGAAGAGGGCAGACGCCTGTGGGCATGTAGCCTCAGTGCTTAGGTATTAGGCTTCTTTGTCCGCACCGGTCCTTTTCCATATTCCCTTGGCCCAGTCTAGCTACTTGGCTCCCTTAGCAGATTCACTTCCTCCTTTTGTCTTCCTCGAACCCTTTTCTCAGTAACTTTCCGTGGGCTTGGATGCTCCTTGGGTGACTGTCCTGGTCTGTTCATTAGGCCATCCATGCACTCAGCAGTTGGTCTGAGGACTTTCAGTGCACAGCTTCAGTACCCATCCAAGCAAGGGTACTTGGGGAAGATAAACCAGGTGTCAGTAGGGACGAAAGGCACCAAAGAAGACCTACTTAGCTAAGACAGCCTGGGACATCTCTCTGAAGAAGTGAGGCGTAGAACTGAGACGGGAAAAATGCAGAGTCATTCAGGGAAGGTCAGAGCCAAGAGAGGCTCAGGCAAAGGAATAGTGTGCCAAGGGCTGTGGAAGAAGACAGCTCGGAGGGCTCCAGACACAAACAAAGAAATGCTGATTTTTGGTGTCATAGCATGAAGGTAGGGCAGTGTCCTGGCCCCTTTGGATAAAACCTTGCTACTCCTCCTGCCTGGAGAGCTTTTGCTCAGATGGTTCCTATCTATTGCCTTCTACGACCTCTCTTTCACACTCAATGCCCCTTACCCAAGTGTGTGTGAGAGTGTGTGTGTGTACCTACACTAACTGAAGCTGTTATTTAATGGATCACTTCTTGATAAATGGTTTCCCCCTAGAATAGAAACTCCACAAACAGAAATCTTGTACTAATAAGCTATCATATTCCAAGCACCTGGCAAACAACAGACACTTAACACATAATTTATTAATTGACGGATGATGAATGATGGGCTGGAGAAGCACTATTGGTGAGGAAATGCAGGTCGCTATAATCCAGCATCCACAGGAAGGAAACTCACAGAGAAGGGGGAGAGGATACATTAGAGCTCCACACCAAGATATTATTAAAGGGAGAAAAAGTGTGTAATGAACATATTTATTATGTGAACGCAAAGGCCAGTACTTAAGCTCCTTGCTTTTAAGTAGGCTAACATTTCTTTTGTTTGCATTATGAATTTGCCTAGCAACTCTCATCACTTTGTGATAAATAAACACAGACACCTTCTGTAAAAAATGTTGTTAATAATGAAGCGGCTGCTGGGCTGCCAGTCTGTCCAGTGCTTGTTACCAGTGACAGAAAAGCTCCACTGAGCTGCCTGGCCTGCTGATATGGACACCTTCCCATGGACAGAGCCTTCAAGAGAGCACGTCTGCTGGGTTTGTGCTTGCGCCGAGCAGGGAGCATGTAAGGAAAAGCTGACCTGAACTAGGTTGCACGTAGATCTTCAAGGAGCCTTTAAGCAGCAATCACGTGTGGTAGCTTTTTCTGCCATGAAGATGCTATTTCTAAAATAAGCACTGTTTCATCATCAGATCCCAACATAAGTCAGAAGAAAGCAAAGAGGTCCAAGAACTTGGAGAATAAAACAGATGGGAAGGTAGCATCGCTCAGTGGGTGGGTGACTAGATGTCAGAAGTGATGGAGGGCCAGAGGGTTAGCTCAGTGGTTCCAGCACCTGCCTCGCAAGCGCAAGGTCCTGAGTTCAATCCCCGGTGACCACATACAATGCTGGGCGTGGAGACTCACACCCACCAGCAATCAATACTACATACCACAGTGCCGGGTGTGGTGGCTCACGCCTGTAATCCTAGCACTCAGGAGGCAGAGACAGGAGGATTGCTGAGTTCGAAGCTTTCCTAGGCTACATAGGGAGCTCAGAGCCAACCTGAACTACAAAGCAAGACCCTGTCTAAAAAAAAAAAAAAAGTGATGGAGACAGGGAGAATGAGATAGTACTAGATTTATAGCTTAGGGGACTGGTGGATATTCATGTCAGCAAGAGTTCAGAGGAGCGGAACCATTAGGAGATCTGCTGATTGATCACTGTCTACCTATGGATCTATTTATTTGTTAGCTTTCTGTTACTGTAAGAAAATCTGAACTAATACATTTTTAAAGAAAAAAGACCCGCAGTTTGTAGCTTTCAGCCTGTGATCAGGTGGCCCTGTTACTTGATGTTTGTAGTGGCAAATCATGTTGGGACCACACGGGAGGGCAAAACCGTGTATCTCACAGCCAGAAAGCAAAAAGAAGAAAGGACGAGGGTTTTGTGATACTCTCCAAGGGTACAACGTCAGTGACTTCTGGTCTCACAGTAGGCCCTGCTTCTTAGTCTCTACCACTTCCTAGTGGCTCCACTAGTAGCTCCCTCAGCTTTATCTGTCTGTCTGTCCATCTGTCTATCATCTGTCCATCATTTATGAGCTTGCCTTTGGATATATTATAGGTCATATGTACCACTGGTGTCTTTGTGTCTTCGGGCAGTAAGGACAGAAGAAGGCCGAGGCATCATCCGGAAGCTAGAGAGAACCTGTGCAGATTCGTGAGGCTGGAGTAGCGCTTGCCCTGACCTGTTATCACCTTTTAGCTTTCGCTGCAGGAGAACCCGGTTTCCCCAATCACAAAGCTAATGTGCACTTGGCCCAGAAGCAAGAGACACTGAAGGGAGGTTTATCAGGAGCCAGAGGTGCCACCTGACTCCCGCCTTACCCCATGAGGTGCCACGTGGGCTCCTGCTGCCCTGCAGTGGATTTCTGAGAGAGAGAAACCCAAACGATTCTTGCTTTACTGCTACCTGCCAAGCCCTGGGTGGCTTATGCCAGCATAGAACGAGGCAGGAAAGGTAATTCTGGGAAACCAGTTTTAGCCCAGCCAGACTGATAAGTCCTTACATGGGGCAGGTGCAGTCGCAGCCACGAGTGAGTTGCTCGGGGACTGTGTTGGGACAGAGAAGATCATCCTTCAAAGAATGGAAGCCCCGTGTGGAGAACAGGAAGGAGGAATCAGAGGAGCAGAGAGAGAATGGGATGAGGGGCAGAGTTCCTGCATGTAAATGTTTGTGAGAAGGTGAGTCCCTAAGTGATGACAGTGACAAAGATGATGGACATGATACTGAATTTAAAGACTGCTATCTAGGAGACTAACCAGTCAGGATGGATGCTGGCCTCTGAGGAGGTCTCGGGGCCCTAAGAAAGATGGCATCATCCCACCATGTGATGGTGATGGGCCTGCTGGTGGTGGGCACTCGGTAGACAGGGACTGTAGGGAGCAGCTAGTTACCACCCTGTGTGGGAGCTGTTCCACGTTGTGGCAACTACTGTGTCTGCCTTGGTGTGGATTAGCTGATTATCAGCCCCATTCAGCAATAATGCCAGTTGAGTGCCTCCCAAGGGCAGGTGCTCAGCAAAGCACCTAGAGTCTGTGTGGTGGCGATGCTGTCCCTGTGTCCTCAGCCCTGTTCTGGCTGCCTCTGCAGGAAGTCAGGATCTTGGATCCTGGCAGAACAAATTGTCAGGACCACCATAGGCCAACATCTGCTGCCACGGTGTGCTCTGCTTTAGTGGGAAGCTTTGCAGGCCCTGCTCTGTGTGGGGAAGAACATTTCAACGCAGCAGCTGTTTATGAATGCCAAGCTACTAATCAGGACGGTGAGAGGACCAGCTGCCATGCACAGTGGCCACTTAGAATGACAAAGGCAACAGTGTCTAACTGTTGGAATTCAGAGAATTGTCTCTGTGAGGCAAATGGAATCTGAGTTAGTGAAATCTACAGATTTTAGATGCCATTTTGCTCCGTGTTTTATGGCTACACCTTTGGGTACAAGGCCTGAATGGACTGCATGGTCAGAAAGAAACTGCAGGCCACTTTCTTCAGCTTCATCCTCCCAGCTGCAGTACGAGGAGTCTCTGTTCCCCTGACCTCCACCTCCTGCTGACTCAGGATCTGTCCTGCCACCATTCCATTCTCAGAAACACTTTGAAGAGGTGCCAACATATTGTATCTTCAGTGACCAGACATTGTGCTTAGTAGTATGACCAGCCTGACCAAGAGACATACCCAAGATTGCCCAGTTCCCAAATTGTCTGCTGCCATCTGCTTGACATTAGTTGAAACCAGGATGAACAGGTTCAGTTCACATTGTCCATGTGGGCCAGGCAGCCTGGTGACCGCCACCTGTGCCACTGGCAGTGTGTCTCTCATGCAGGTGGGGGCAAGAAGAGAGAGGTGTGGAGGGGAGGATCTGGGTGGTTCATCATGGCTCATCTCAGCCCTTAGGGGCTGCATAAAGCACATGCTTTATTATGGAAGGTCGATGCGTGTCATTTCATTTGTGGGGCAGGCCATCAACTACATTGGTGTTGATTGTCACATGCAGAAGAAAATTAGCAAATGGTAGCAAGTTGGATTCAGAGTTGTAACATTTGAGAGGCTTACTTACCACTCTGGAGATCTGAATTTGCAATATGGGTTCCATGCCAATAACTTGCATTTCTTCTTAGGCATGTGTATGAAATACCAGGATCTGGAGCCAAACTGAGAAGGGAATCCAGCAGAGATGGCAACACAAGAAGGGGGAAGCTAGAGCGGAGTGGTTTGGGGAGAAATATCAGGCCCAGACTAGGGGAGGGAAGCAGTGATACAAGCTCCTACTTCTAACAGATTCAAAGGAAAGACTGACAGCTAGTGTCTCAAACTCCCCAGATCAGTGACTACGGTTTTAGGTTGTTGGTGAGAATAGGATTTAGGTAAGGAAAAGAAAAAGGTTTAATCTACTTTATGTTTAGTTATATTTGAAGTTAGTGGTAATTACAAATTGCCAATGATTGCCACTTCCCACACTGGTTATGTTTCATGACTTCCCATGAGTATCTAAAACATGTTTCACAGTTCTTGATGTTTGTATACAAACATTAAAGGTTTTCATTTCAGATGGATGAAAATAGGGCTGTCAAAATAAGACAGCCCTTAACTCTTTCTATAGAATGTCAACTGAGAAATTTGTCACTTAAGTGGAGCCAGAGTCTAGCTCTGCTGCGGACCTTCCTCAATCTGATTTGAGAATAAATAGATTCTTTAGCTACCTGGGTAGTAAATAATCTTTATCCTCCAGCTTATCAGCCAAGAAAAACAATTTACAGTATAATGCCTGAATAAACAAAAATACTTTCCATGCAAGTGATTTTGTTCAATTTTCCTTTAATTAAAGCCGATTCCCTTGAAAGGTGATTCATTTCTCCCCTCAGAGTTTTCTTTCTCCTAGAGAGGGCTTATCTGATTCTATTTCCTCAAGGTTAGTGCATTTTCCTGAGATCCAAATATGGCATTTTGTGGTCCATAGGATAAAGCAGAATCCTTGCCAACTCCACAGATCCTGCTCCAGGGTGAGCACATGCTGCCCTCCCATCCTCACCCTGTACCTCTTCCACTCCAGCCTCAAGACTTGCTATTTTTTTCAGAGCCCTGCTCTGTTTATGCACAGTGTCATCTGTGTGCCTTGTCATGCATACTTTCCATATTAGTTAGCTTTCTCTAACTATAACAAAATATTGGAGACAATTAACTTAGAAAGGAAAAAGGTTTTGGATATTCCAGTCCTAGAGTTGGGCCCATTATTGTGGTTTTGTCACAGGCAGCAGATCAAGGCGTGAGTGCGTGGTGGAGCAAACCATTCACCTCCTGGCTGGGAAATGTAGACAGGAAGAATAAGAGGTCGTGGTCCCACAATCCCCTTTAGAGGAATTCCCCAATGACCTAAAACTCTCCCACCAGGTCCCCCCTCCCTAAGGTTCTACTACCTTCCAGTAGTTCTGCCCTGAGGGTCCAGCCTTTAGCACCTTGGGAGACATTCAGGATTCAAACTGTAGTACCTTCTATCACCAGCTAACTGATAGCCTGTTTCTGTCTCAGACGACAACCAAACAGCTGCTTTCTCAGGGGATTTTCTCTGAACCTCCCCTCCCTACATTCTACAGTCACCTCCCACTGTATCACTTTACTCACTGACAATCTCGTTATTGACGGTAATTTTTTTATCAGCTGACTCATCTGTTTGACTGTAACTATCTTGGTCACCTCTGTCCTGCACAGTGCTGTGTGCGTGGTGCTCAGTGAGTAGGTACTCTGCTGGCTGAGTGGCAAAAATAAAACTTCTCAGTGAAGCAGTTACATTAGTACATTAAAATTAAAAAAAAAACTGTGTGCACTTTTAAATAGTAATAATGAAGACTGTAAAAATAAGACTTGGCTCAAGAAAGTCTAGACACATTTTAGTGCCACTTTTAATCCTTATCCTTTACTCACTATGAGGACGTTTCCTTACTGATTTGTCCTGGAATCACCCTCTGTCACGAGCATCTTTTGGGATAGAATTTTCTTTGCAACTTCAGCTCAGTGATTTTGAGATACGGTGGCAATAAGCATCCTTTAATTGTACAGCTGTTGGTAGCATTTTTCTACCTCAGAAGGGGTTTATTACCTGCTCTTGGACTCAGACCCAATGGAGAGATGGCTTTAGTTGATCCCTCACCTCTGGCTAGGAGTATCTGCAGTATAGAATGAAAGATGGCCGGAAAACCGTCTTCTTCCAACCTCAGAGCATAGTGAAATGCAGATGGGTTAGAAGAAAGAAAGATTAGAAGAAAGAAAGATAAGTAGAAAGGAGATGAAGAAGATCATAATTTAAATATTGTACTTTGAAGGAAGTTGCAGCTTCAGGACCCAGCTTCAGGCAAGGTAATAATGCTTTCTCTTTTCCTCTGCAGGAAACTCGCCCCAAATTCCCAGAGCCCTCAAAGGTACAATAACACTCTGAGTTGGGCTGTGCCTTTTCCTGTAAACTGAGTCTGTGCTTTTCTTCAGTTACTATAGATTTACACCAGATTTTCATCAGACTTCCACCCTCAAGGAAATAGCCCTTTAGTTGGACACAGTACTTCCAAACTTCAAACATGTGCAAATGCTTTGCATTGTAGCCCAGACCACTAATGCGTAGCCGGACAGACAGTAGGAATACACATCCTAGATCAGCCTTTTTAACACTGCCAACACCATATATATATACCCACAGTCCAAGACCACAATGCGCCTCACCCTTTGAGTTCCTGTCCTCCTTCCTTAGCGCTTATGTCTTTGATTCTGCTTAGTAAATCTTCCTGGCCCTCTTGTTGACCTGCCTTGACACACTCTTCCGTGATGAAAGTCGGGAAACCTACTCTGTATGAAGAAGGAGAGTTGAGATCCCTATTTACTGTTTAAGTAAATAAACCACTCTCAAACCACTCTGGTGACAAAATGAATCCTCCCTTCCTTTGCCTTCTCTGGATGATCCTCACATGCGATAATGTCCCAGGAACCTGTGCACTTTATAAAGTGTACCCAACTCCTACCCTCCCAGATCATGCTTAAGTGTGAATGGTAAGAAGCAATTCAGGGCAATATGTGTTAAGGGTGTGTGAATTTCACAGGCGGTAAGTCTGGGGATCAGGAGTGGAGGAGATATTTAGAGAGCAGATGTTAATTTCTGCCAGGGGGCGATTTCCATGTCTTTTCCCAATATTCAAATAACTCTTGGTTCACTTCATGTCTCTGATTCAATGTCGCCTCCCTGGAGAAGCCCTTCCTGACACATCAGCTGTGTCACCTCGATCCCTGTGTGTTTTATTTTCCATCTCCTGCAGGAGATTGATGTTTCCAGAGCTGGACTGTCCTGCTCATCAGGGCAGCGCGAAGGAACACATTCACACACACTGACGCAAGGAAGGGAGGGTGGGGCAACGGAGAGATGGAGGAGAGGCACGAGCGGAGCTTCGGAGGCTGGCATAAGGTGGGCCGCTTTGATGGCAGGAAGTGGGTGAGTGAGGCAGGATGTGGCGAGGTCACAGAAAGCACTGAATGGGAAAGTGTGGAGCTGCTATAATTGGGGACATGTATGTGGCTGGGCCTCGGCCTAGGACAATGGCAGTGAGAACGGGATGTGAAAAGACACTATACAGAAGTTCTCGCGGGAACTGGTGAGTGACTAGGACAGGGTGAGGTCTAGCAGCACCGGAGCTCCAAGAGTACTGGCATTTCTGGCAAGATTAGTGAAGTCCGAAGTAGTTGATTTTAGAGCCAGGCAGTGGGTTGGGGTCGAGCTGGGTGGAGGATAAAGGGAGAGGAGCGTGCTCTCATGCCTTGGCATCCTCACAGGGTGGGCACATCTTGATTCTAGCTAGCTGCTCATGAGTGGTCTCAGAGTCAAGGTTCCCACTAGAGTCTTTCAATGGTCTCCGTGAGCACACACCTTCTGGTTTACCTGGGGGTGTCTCCACTCCAACTCTGCTTTGTTAAAGACCCTGTGCTCAGTTTCCTTTTCCAACCTGTTGAGCTCATTTCATGTTTTGCTGAGTTGATGGCCAGGCAGACCAAATGGTGAGCCAATCCTTGTATTCAACACCAGGTTTGATGAACTCTTCCCTCCTGCCGAGAGTGCCAAGCTTCCAGCGAAAGACGCTCTCTTCTCCTGACTCCTTTCTGTTCCCTTTCTGCTCCATTTAGGTATAAGACTATGCAGAAAAGTGGACAGCGTAGAAGAGCAGACACATTATTCCTAAGTTCCCCAATCTGATCGGTGAGGGCCTGGCTGCCGGGCTTGCCTGCCTGCATACAGATGAGGCTGTGTCTGGAGCAGAATAGTTTGTGCCCATGAACCATGACCTTCATTACCCACGGTGGCGAGCGGCCCCTGTGGAAATCTTTCCCTCCCCCACCGCGGAGATGGCAGAAGTCAGAAGACGGTACCATTTGTCTCCCCAGTGCTATCAAATACTTCCTATGGTTTTGTATAAAGTATACTGTTTCCTTATCCTTTCTGGCTGAGGTGAGCTTTTTTTCTAATTAAAAATTAAAATAGCTTCTGTGTTTATATTCATTTCTTGGGCCTGTGATTCACGCTCCACTTCTCCCAGGCAGCCTGCATTATCACAGAGCTCATCTGCCTCTATCCGCTCTTGGAAACAGCTGCTTAAATCTCTGCTTGGTTAGAAATGGCTCCTTGTGCCCCAGAGCATGAGAATCTAGTTGCTTGAGAGAGACTTGAGACCTTGCAGCCCTATTCTCTTCCTAGTAAAAATGTCCCCAAGTGCAACCCTGTGGTCAGCTTGCCTCTTCCTGGGCAGCTTTAGGGTCAGAGCCCCAAGAGAGGCAGCCTTCATCCTTCAAAGCTCCTTGTAAGTTAGCTAGATTTTGTATCCCTGTGCCCCACCCTCTAATCTTAGTTCTGCCTTTTGGCCCACACAGATCAAATCCTTTGGGCCAGATAGATCAAATTCTTTCTAAGTAAGTTCTTTGAATATGTGAAGAGGGTGAAACCATCAGGGCCTTGACTTGTCTTTGTTGGTAGGTTTTAGATTACATTTTTCTTGCCATCTTTTATGAGTTGAATTGTGTCATCCAGAAAGATATACTGAAATCTTGAGTCCTCATATCAGAGAACGTGGTCTTTGAATATAGGATCTTTAGAAGTATATTTAGTAAAAATGAGGACAAACTAGGGTAGGGTGAGACCTTCATTGAATAAGCCTGGTGTCCTTACACCTGGAAATGCAAAGAGAGAAGCCCCGTGAACACAGAGGCAGAGATGAGAGAGGTGCCGCCACAAGCCGAGGGATGCTGGTGGCCACCAGAAGCAGGAAAAGGAGAACAAGAACCTTTCCTAGAGGATTTTCTGCCTTTATTTAGCACAGGTCAAGTGCCGTGTGCTCCTGAGGAGGTCTGCATAGCACAACTTGAATTGGAACCATCACTTCCCTCCTGTATGGATTCTGTTCCTTAGGTCCTAGTTACATTCTCAGTAGCTTCTTCAAACTCAAATACTAAGTTTATAATCAATTTAGGCCCATGATTGTTTTCCAAGACCACTGACACCCAGTCACATCTCTCATCTAGTATGATGATGGTTCTGTTGAAATCACTGACGATAATTTGAGTTATTACTCTACCTTCTCAGATACTTTGAATCTTGTTTTGTTTTTTGAGCTACCGGGGATTGAACTCAGAGCCTTGTGCTTGCCAGGCAGATGCAGTACCACTGAGCCATATCCCTGGACTAATAGTTTGAATCTGAGGAGGATTCAGCAATGCATTCAAAATTCTTCCCAGCTCCATTGTTATCTCATCCATTTGGTTTTAGAAATCTCTTTATGTTTTAGTTGGATTGTTAATTGTGACGGGCTGAACACAGGCATCTCATCAGAGATTTCTCAGCAGACTTGCTATGAATCTGTACATTTATTCATCCAATAAATATCTGCTGAGTTCCTGGTAGGTGCCAGGCATTATTCTTACTGAGGATTTGGTGGTGAATAAGACAAACCCTGATCCACATGGAGCCTTTGTTCTCATATTAATTAACCTTTGGGATATACTTGACCACTAGTGGAATATCTGAGTACCACGTTCCCACATATCCTTTGTCTGTTTACGAATGTTAGTTTCATAACTTCTGAGCCAAGGGCCCAGTGAAATTCTTGCTCTGAGTAGAGGATTGAATGTGGGATTGTTCTTCCCAGCAAACAATAAGGCTCCCCTTCCTTGTTCTACCTTTTCTGTGATCAGGAGTGACTGCTGGCCGCCTCTGTCTCATGTCGCCTGTTCTTTCCTTTTGACCCGCTGAGGGTGAGGGCAGGTCAGGGTGGGAGAAGCAGGGGAGTTGCTGAGCTCCAACAGGGCAGCTGGTGTCCAGAAGCGGGAGGGAGACAAATAAGACCTCCTACTGTTGGATCTTGGGCCCATCAAACAAGACCAGCCAGGGCTTGTCCGATGCGGAAAATCAGGGTGGGGGCAGAACGGGAACCATGCACATTGAGGATCACTGAAGGACGGGAGTAATTAGCTAAGGGGAGTGGAGAGGTGGAGGAAGTGAGGCCTCCACGCAAGTATTTGTGCACATCCTTCTCTCTGACATCTGAGCAGCTCTAAAAGGGGAAAGCAGGGAGGAAGCCAGAGGGACTGTGTCAGATGCTGGTGAGCGAAAGGCTTTCACAGCAGTGTGCGGTAGGCTGCCTGGCTGACAGCGGGCACGGCCGTTTTGTCTCTCACGGTGATGTTCATGCCACATAATCTGTGCTTCTTTTTGCACACAACTTCTCCTTTCTCTCCTGTTCCAAGCTGAATTATCTTTGCATTTTCTTACTACAATTCACTGGGCAACATGTTTTTCTTAGCATTAGCCCCAAGCCTATTAGAGCTTCTCACACTCAGCTAGTTCTTTGGTCACTGTCCAACCTACGGACAGGCTGATCTTGGCCGGGCGTGCATCCGGCCCAGTTACTTGCTGGTCCTCGCTCGAGACCTGCACTGGGGCCTCTTCCCTCAGTGGGATTCTCAGGTGTGACAGTCCACCTTTCAAAGGGAGGTCGGGTGTGGCCGTCATAATGATTGTAGCATAGCTTTCCAAATCCGGGCTATTCCACTTCCTAGATATTTTCCCTTCCATTACCCTCTGTTCCCCAATTTTGCCTCTGTTCCATCATTTTTTAGGCTGGATTGTCAACGTCTTTCAGCCTTGGTTTTGGCCACTTCTCATAGATCACGTCGCCGTGACCTTTCCAAAATATTCCTACGATGTCAGCCTTCTGTCAGAAACCTCTCAAAAGCTCTCCATCACTATTGAAGGTAAAAGTCAAACTCCCTTGGCTTCCGGATGCCATCTCCTATTCCAGCCCCTCCAGATTCATCTTCCTGCTTCTCAGTTGCTTTTTACAATTCATCAAGGCTCAGCGTGCTACTTTATTTTTCAAGTCTGTAATTTTTCTCCCTCCTTGAATGCCAGGGAAACTCCTATTTGTGTTCAAAACACATCGTGGGCATTGCCTTCTCTGGGAAGCTTGCTTTGGCAGCCTCCTCTGCTTCGGTTTCCGAGCTAATCACTTTCTCCTCTGTGCATTGTACATGATTCTATTGTTGTACTTATCATGCTGTATTAGAATTTCTTTTTAAACATTTCTTTCTCTCCTACTAATTTGCATGCATCCTAGGAACAGAGGCTATTTGTTATGCATATTCGCAGCTCCAGTGTTCACACCAGTGCCTCCGTGTTTATTGAGGAAGGGAACAAACAAGAAAATGATTA
>PVIC010015357.1:0-35313 GCA_004025085.1 Thryonomys swinderianus
CAGCATTTAGCATCCAGCTGCACAGATGATGGTGCCATTCGAGGCTGTAGAGACTCAGAGCCTCAATTTCTACCCCTCTTGAGATTGTGTAATTTACCTGTTGTCTGCTTAATTCTCTCACACGTAATTCAACCAGAGTCAGTCTTGTTTTTTTTTTTAACTTATAAATAAGAACCGTGAGTAATATAGTTATTTACAAAGTACTATCCTTGTCGAACTGGCTCTGGTTGAAGTGACATTACTGGTGATGATTTTAAACGGATGCTGGTCTAACACTTCCTCTATTGCAGGGTCTTGGGAGGAAGCCCAGCAACAGCCAATGATTCCTTCTTCTATTAAGAGGTTTCATCTGGGCAAAAAGGGACCTTGGTTGGTTGTCTCCATCAAAAATTAACCACTGGGCCAGAGGGTTAGCTCAGTGGTTCCGGCGCCTGCCTCGCAAGCACAAGGTCCTGAGTTCAATCCCCGGAAACCACATACCAATGCTGGGCGTGGAGACTCACGCCCACCAGCAATCAATACCACATACCACAGTGCCAGCCATGGTGGCTCACGCCTGTAATCCCAGCACTTGGGAGGCAGAGACAGGAGGATTGCTGAGTTCGAAGCTTGCCTAGGCTACATAGTGAGCTCAGAGCCAGCCCGAACTACAAAGCGAGACCCTGTCTCAAAAAAAAAAAAAAAGGCAAAAATTAACCACTGTCTCTAATAGAAAGCAGATTACATTTGATACATGTAAAAAATACAAGTTAATATAAAACAAGGCAATGATTTTTACTGAGATCAATGTTTGTCCTCTCTTACAGCAGACATCTCTGCCCTGTATCAGCAGATTCTGATTAAGTGCAACCCAGTTTCAGCAACCTTTGATCTCTGCAAGCAAGACCAGCAGTGCCTCCCCCTTTCCATCTTTGTCTGTATATCAACCATCGCCAGATGCTTCTGGATACTTCACACTTCGTCACTAGATGTCTTCAAAGCATAACTTGCCCGTTGTCCCATTCTGGTAATAAAATCCTGAGTGCCTTTGGTGTCTCTTGTTTTTGCTCCCCAGAGCAGCACTGATCTGCCCAAGACCCAGTTCTCTCTGTGTCTCATTTGTCATCTTTACTCTTTATTATCAGCTTGTGTTGCAGTGTCTCACAGGAGACCACAGACTTATTGCAGAAGTCTACAGTATGTCCCCATTTCTGTTCCCTACGCTCTCTCACATTTCTGCTTACCTTTTGACAAGAAACACTAACTGCCCTTTTTGTTCCAGACTATCTTGCAACAATGTTCATAGAATTAACAATATAATGAATAGAAAAATACAGATAACATTTCCCTAGGGAACAAAGGTCAGGCTTGTTCACTGTCCTGTGAAAACAGAGTAGGTTCCTGGCTTATGAACATTCAAGTTGTGAAATTTCACAGATAAGAATAGAACTGGCATTAAGAACATTAGTAAATGTGAACAAATCACAGAAGTCGCTCTTGTGTCTGCTGGCCAGTGTCATAGTTGTCCTGCAGTGGGCTAACTGTAAGAATGGTAGGGTACAGCAGTAAGATCAGATCAGGGTATCTGGAAGTGAGAGGAAAAGCAGTGGTGATGCAGGGGAGTGCTAGAAAGCACAGAGCATTATACAGTATACATTTGTGTCAAAGGTGTGTAAGACACACTTGGTTGGACTTACAAATCAATAGAAACAGTCTCCTGGAATGGAATTCACCCTTAAGTCAAGAACTTAGAGTAGCATAATGTCTCTCAATGGAGCAAGAATCAGGCAGGTTTTATGTCTGACCCTGGTGTATCTCAGCATCCATTGGTCTATGCTAGGCTAACTAGTGGGCATACTGGATAAAGAAGATGTGGTTTTTCTATAAAGTGGAGTGTTACTCTGCAATAAAGAATTATAAGTTTGAGTCATTTATATTCAAATGGATGTAACTTCAGGACATACTTATAAGTGAAATAAATAGGTCACAGATCTATAAATATCATATCTTTTCTCTGTTATGAGAAATCGAAGATGTAAATGATCTCTAGAATATATGACAGATATTGTAAAATAGAAAATATTTAAAAGGAAATGGGGTGTAAGGGAAAGTAACAAGGGGAGGAAAAAATATGATGGTAATAAAAATAGGGAAACAAAGCTTATGTATATAGGGGTGGGGGGTTGTAGGGTGGGTGGGAGAATGGGAAAAAATGAGAATTAAATTGAGTCATACGCTGGTACAAATTGTCAATATTGTGTGTGATCACCACGTGTATATACAATTTACCAATAAAAATTCAAATTTTTAAAAAATACAATCTCAGGGGCGAGAGGGTTAGCTCAGTGGTTCCGGCACCTGCCTTGCAAGCTCAAGGACCTGAGTTCGATCCCTGGTAACCACATATAATACTGGGCATGGAGACATGCCCACCAACAACACCGCATACCACAATGCCGGGTGTGGTGGCTCACGCCTGTCATCCCAGCACTCGGGAGGCAGAGACAGGAGGATTGCTGAGTTCGCGGCGGTTTGCCTGGGCACCATAGTGAGCTCAGGGCCAGCCTGAACTACAAAGCGAAACCCTGTCTCAAAAAAATAAATAAATAAATAAATAAAATACAATCTCAGACCCTTCATTATTTTTTTTCTTAACACAGGGTTTTGCTGTGCAGTCTAGACTAGCCTTGAACTCATGATTCTCCTGCCTCAGCCCGAGTGCTGGGATTACAAGCATGTGCCACCACAACATCTTCCCTTCCTCATTCTTGACGAAGCACATTAAAAAAATAGTAGATAGCATACTGTGTAAAGGAAAGAGCGCTAAAGTCCAATCAAAATATTCAGAGGGCTTCAAGAAGCAGGAGACATTTGATGTAAACTTCAAACACTTAAGTAGCCATGCCATTTACTGGAAAAGGAAACCCTAGAGGAATGAATTTATTAACGGCAGTGAGTAGAAAAATAGGGGGAAGAGGGTGGAATTGATGAATTTGGCTTCATATATGAGTTGAAGATACAAGCGAGGCTATTTTATGGATAATCCAGGAAGCAGCTGGACAAGTGATTTTGTAAACTGCCAGAGAAGAGTTTAAGTTACAGAAGAGAACAAGGTGAAAATTGGAATTGGAAGTCTTGGACAAATAAAGTTATGCAGCCAGAAAACACAGAGAGCATAC
Organism: Thryonomys swinderianus; assembly: GCA_004025085.1. NCBI lineage: Eukaryota > Metazoa > Chordata > Mammalia > Rodentia > Thryonomyidae > Thryonomys > Thryonomys swinderianus. Next base: position 3,159 of record PVIC010015357.1, read on the forward strand.
GGGAGTGGGTGCGGAATTCCCACAGGTCAGCCCAGCGAGGGGAGAAGGTGAGCGGGAGCTGTGGGTGAGCGGGCACAGCATCCGTCTGAGGCAGAGGAGAGAGTGGAGAGGTCCCTCACATTGGAGGCACAGAGAACAGAACTGGAAAAGTTCGGGGTTGTTTCATAACCCAGAATCAATCAGTACTTACAGAGAAGGGGAAGTTTTCCTTACCTTACGCTATGTTTTAGCCTCGGCCACAGTGAAGAGAGGACATATCTCTTCCCTCTTTCATATGCATGTGCTTAATATCACTCCCCTAAAAAAGTGGAGTGGCCAATTTGAAGAGAACCAGAGACATTTGCAGAACATTTGCTAATAGGTAAAGGACACTGAGAGACAGGGCAGTGGCCAGACCCCCTGTACTTCCCTCTCACTTCCTACACACACACACACACGCACACACATGCACACACTTTGACTTCCTCTACTACACGGCTCAGTAAGTTGGTCAAGACTGTTTCTCATAGGGTGGACTGGAGAGAAGCTTAGCCCTCGCCTTCCATCTCCCTCCACTGCAGCAGTTTGGTCTCAGCTCACTCCCTGGACTGGCTGGCACTGAGCATATTCTCTGGGGAACTCTGTATGGTTTTCTGCTGACTCCTGTGGTAACAGCTTTCCCATCTCCACATTTGCAGAACTGGAAGTATAAAATAAAGTCAGGCCTACAGTGAATCCTGAAGGTATCAGCGCCCCTTGGGGCAAGAGGTAAGAGCTACCATCTACGACCAGAGTATGGCAGATAGGTAAAGAGCCAGTCTTGAGTTATCGCCAAGCATTAGGGGGATTAACTGCACCTCATTTAGACTATTTAGATCACTGTAACTGAGATAATGAGAAAGCGAAGTCATTTGGGGATCAACACAGGCTTTCAAAGAATTCACACTGCTACTAGATTCTTGGATCCTGTACTCTCTCCAGGGATTCTTTTCAGAGCCTTGGTGTCAATTAGGTAAGAGATTCAATTAAGATAGTGAAGGTTTATGTTCATCAACACTAGAAAACAAAGCATCTTCTCAGTGTGTCCAGGCCAAGTAAAGGAAGGAAAGGAAGTGAGTTCTGCAGAGTCAACCAGACCCTCTGAGAGCAAGAGCACAGAGGCCACAGGTTAATGGGGGACCTTCTTATTTATACCCACCCCTATTCCTTCAGGCTGACATCAGATCTAGGCCATTCTACAAAAACCTGGTTGATTTCACAGCAGAAGAATGGAAGATAGCAATTCCTGAGCAGTCCCAATTGCAGGCTGAGGAACTGGTTTCTATACCTATGCACTGGATCTCTGTAATTGACAGGTCACAACTACTTGTCCAGCCAGCTGGACACATCCTAATCTCCTGCCTCATTTGCCCCTGAGAGACATAAATCCCTGTTATTCTTTATATGATGCTGAGGATAGGGAGGGGACTGTGTTCACATAGCTATTTCTGCCTGAACTATTTTGGAATGTGGCGGCTTACTGGCTAGATGGTTTAAAAAAAAACACCTTATGGAAGACAACAGAAATGAATCAGTACTTATATCTGAAGATCTTCTGAGCTGCTTATTCAATGGGAGAAAGCTTGGTCAATTATTGAGAGTTATGGACTGTAGCCTGGATCAGCATCTTACATCTTAAATGGATAAACTTTACTACACCTTAAATGGATAAACTTTACTATTAGGTTGAGGGTGCAGAGCCTAAATATAAGGAGACAATGCTGGGTGTGGTGGCTCATGCCTATCATCCTAGCACTTGGGAGGCAGAGGCAGGAGGATTGCTGAGTTTGAGGCCTGGGCTACATAGTGAGCTCAGGGCCAGCCTGAACTACAAAGTGAGACCCTGTCTCAGAAAAAAAAAAAAAAGGAGATCAGAATATTTCTTGGTCTATTTTAAAAGGTGACTATGACAGTTTCAGCCATTAGACACATTATTTTTCCATGTTATTGTTTGTGAGAAATTTTCCAAATTTTATTTCCACACTTCATGTGGAGAAGAAGCATGGAAAAGAGGAATATTAGATAAACTACTGTTGTCATCTCTGGGGAGGTTTCTGGAATGCTTCCATTTAATGAATGCAGTGTAGGGCATTATATAGGACAAGTGGTGGGAGGGATTTGCAGTGACTATTGGGGATTGGTCTATGGTTGTCAGAGGAGGGACCCAACATTGGAGAGGACTGAGCGATCTCCATAGTGGCATGCCCTTGTTAGCTCAATGCTCGCTTTGGTCTCTACTTAGTCTACCAAGGTCCAACAGCTCTCTCAGGACCTAGGAGACTGGCATGCAGTGCAGTTGGCTCAGTGAGACCTGGATTTTGCCATCAAACTACCAAACGCCTGAGAGATGCAGTCCTAGCAAGACTACCTGCATCATGGATCAGATTAGACACAGGAGTCCTGGCGCAGGTGCCCATTTACACTATGGTGGACTCAGGACTGTTCATTCGAACCTGGCGCCTCAGGCTTTCCAGTATCACAAGAATAGCTGTTTTTTTTTTTTGGTGGCGTGATCTTTTTCCTCAGGCAGTTTAGCTGTGGCCAACTTTATCCTAGAAAGACAAATCTTTCTCTGCCACTTTACTACAGTGGGTGTGGCAAGGATCACTGAAAGGAGCCCCTCCATTTTGGTTTCATTAGTCTATAGCGGTCCCTTCTTTCTAAATTTCAATTATGAGCCCCAGGGCAGACACTAGGGGTTCCCCTGGGCTAGGAACTAGCCAGACTTCGGACACATGTAGTTGGATAGGCTTTTGTACTTGGCCAATATCAATAAGACGTTGTAAGACTTTCATGGTCTCCTGGTACACTCTTACACCTGAAGATGTGAAAGGTCTCCCCTATGATCTTAAATGGATCCATAGTTTTCCCAGTTTTGTGGGGGAGTTCTGAATCCCTGTGAGGGTTACCAGCAATAACTGGAGCCAAGACCCAGAGATCTCTAGGGAAAGTTATCCAGAGTCCTTTTTAGGGTCTGGTTGGCTCTTTCAACTTTTCCAGAGACTGGGGTCTCCTACTAAGGTCTAATACTTTATTCCTAAAGCCTTTGCCACCCCCTAAATTAGTTGTGAGATCAAAGAAAGCCCATGTCTCTGTGAAGGAAATAGGGTCATCCAAACTGGAGGTGAGTCCTTCACAGAGCACCTGACCACTCCATAAGTTTTTTCTGAGCATGAAGGGAAGGCCTCAATCCAGCCTGTAAAGGTGTCAATTAGGACCAGTATTTGTTTAAATCCCCTGCACAGTGGCATATGGATAAAGTCCAATCACCAGTCTTCCACAATGGCCCCCACCTCTGCACAGGTTCTGACTGAAGAGGCAGTCTGGGCTCACCAGGATTACTGAGCACACAGAGTTGTCAAGTTGTGCAGACCAGCCAGGCAGCTGCTGCTAGCCCTAGAACTGTGGAAATCTGAATGGCTCTTTCTTGTGTAGCATCTCTTCTCACATGCAAAGAATTGTGGTGTGTATAGCTTTCCATGGTGACCCTTAAGAAAGGATCAGTTTATTGCCTACATACCACCAAAGGTCCTTTTCAATTTCTTCTTGTCCTGAGGTCCATTTTGGGGAAGTATGGACTGGTTTTAACAGTTCCTCTGGAATTGGGACTAAGGCTCAGCTCTCAAGGGGTTGTAAGGCTGCCATTTTGCCCACCAGCCTTTCGATTTCCCAAGGAGACTTGAGATACATCTCTCTGGAGTCCCAGGTGATGAATAACAGTGAGCTGCCTGGGAGGTAGGCTGCCTCAGAAGTTACAGAACCTCCTGCATGTGCTTTATGAACACTGCTTATCAGCCAGCAAGCCCCTTTCTTTCCAGATGGCGTAAATAGTTAGCTTTTTGCTTTTTTCTAATACCACTGCTCACGTAAGGGCTATAAACCCCGCTCCTCGCACAGAGGTCCCTAGCAGAGGGGATTTGCCTTCAGTGACCTGTTGTGATCTGACAAGAGCACAGTTTGCCTTTCAGCGCCATTTATGGACAAAGCTGCCTCCATCAGTGAACCTTAGCTCCACATGGATACACTGCTTGTTCGCACAGACCTGGGAAATCACCTGTTCACTGGAGTGGTCAGCCTGTAGGCTCTGTGAGGCATGTTGAAGAGTAAGGCAAGTCTTCCTGGTAATTGCAAGTGTGTCTAGAAGTATGGCCTAGTGCTTGGTATATCATTCCCTGATAATGAGAACCTTTTGTCTCAGGAAGAACAGTGACCCAATGAAGAGTTCAAGTTAATGTCACTTCCATTGGCTCAGCTACGGCTGCCATGGCCTTGGGCAGGGTGGCCATCTTGCAGCAACTCTAACTTTTTAAATTTGCCTCTGGGCAGGGTTCTTGTCCCAGCCTTTGGGTCAAGACACCCACAGTGGTTCCTCTCTCTGCTGATATGCAGAGGTAGAAGGGGCCCTTAGTTCAGGTGTTCACAGTGCTGAAGCCTGAGTGAGGGTGTGTTTCATCTCTCCAAAGGCAGTTCCATCTTTTGTCCGTCCCCAGGTCCACACACTCAGGGCTCTACCTGCCTTGTATAGGGCTTTGCTTAAACCAAAATTAGGTCTCTGGGCTGGAAAACTGTGAGTTAGGCTAGTTCTGTGGTGGTTGGACAGCTGCCAGCTTGGGCTGTGGATTACTGTATCATCCACACATTGTGAAGTGGTTCCCTGTTTTGTGCTCCAGGCTCTAGAATCCCTTTCCCAGTGCCAGGTAAAAAGGTGAGGCTATCGCTAGAGCCCTGGGGCAGGGCTGCTCAAATACACTGGCTGGTTTTCCTTTGATTTTCCCATTTGAAGGCAAACAAGAACTGGCAATCTGAATGAAGGGAAACAGAAGGGAAAACATCCCTGAGGAGCTGAGGACCAGTCTGTGTTTCCTAGAACTGGAAGAGGCTTGTGTATAGTCTCCCTGGAAGGTGCACTGGATTACCGCCAATGAGCTGGGGTCTCCTACTGCCCCACTGGGTTCTCCTATGGATTCCCTAGAGTAAGAACTGGGGTGGTGAGAGGGGACTGGTTAGGTACAGGAGATCATGTTGAGAGACCTGTCTGAGAGGCTGGGAGCCTGAGTGGATCACTTCTTTGATTAGATAATGATTGCTTTTGCTGAGATCTTCTGGTTTATGACCACCCATATCTGCCCTCCACATACCAAAATACACCATGCAGCAGGACCCACCTGCCAGCTAAGTAGGACAGGAGGCCTGGCATAGCCCCAGCAGGGAAAGTCTGCTTAGGCCTTCACTGGACCCAGAGAACTGCCTCGGTCTCTGCCTGGGAAGGGAATAGAGATGCCCTGGACATTAAAGCCTCATGGTTGAATGTTTGATCTTCAAATTGACATTTCTGAGCAGTTCTGACTAGTGGTCCCTGGGCACCGATGTGGCTACAGACCTGGAAGAGGCTCCCTAGAGGTGGAGGATAAAACACAGTGAGCCTCCTCCATGTTAATCAGTGGCTAAACTGATTCCCCATGATGCCTCTGTTCACTGGGGTTCCTGGCAGGGGTGGAGATGTCTGTGGATAGGACTCTGCAGAGTGTCCCAGGGCCCCTCAGTCCCCTCTGTCAAAGTGGGCACTGAGAGTCCGGCCAGCAGGGTATCACTCTGGTGGTCAAGGGCCAGCATCCTGTTTCCTTGCTTGTAAAGTAGGACAACTTTCTCCGGGGACCGTGGCCTCTCCCTTGGATGACCTGGCTGTTCTTACATCATAACTAGTAATCACCGCCAGTGTTCTGGCCCAACTTTCTCCTTTGTCCTCATTTAGATCCCATTTAGATAAGACCGTGCCTGAAAACTGGGTAAAGCAGGACTGGGTCCAAATGAAGTTTCTGTAACTTGCACTGGATATCTGGGGCTGAGTTAAGAAATTGTATCTTGTCAGTACTTGTCTCTCCTGTGAAGATGGACCTGGTTTTATATATTTACAGAAAGCTCTATTAATCAGCTAGGAAAGATAGTTTGATTTTCCTCTTTGCCTTGTGTAACCTCTCTCACCTTTCCATAATTAACAGTTTTTGAATGCATCTTGCTGTCTCCATGATAACAGCAGCTATCATTTTAGACCTCATGTCTAGACAAGTCCCAGTCCGGCTCTGTCAGAGACACCGACAACCTCCCAGGGCAAAACCTTTGTCTTACTGCAGCACAACTGCCTATCACCCCCTTTTCTAGGGTCCTGTGTTTATCACATGGAGACAGCAAGTGACCGAGACAAACTGGATGTCTGGCCACAATGGATCAAAGGCAAAACTCACCTGCAAACCTGCTTAAAATCTGAAAATCAGCTGAACATTCTTCGCCTGAGGAAGGTGCTGGACTCCAGCAGTTCCCTCTGCCCCACGACCCTCTTAGGTGGGACGAGCTGGGAGCTGGCAGCCTGGCAGGGGTCAGGGACACTGGTCTCTCAGGGAGGTTGGCACCGGCCTCCAGGGGAGCTGCTGAGTCACCTGAAGAGGACAGGCGAGTCACCATCTCCAGGAGGACAGAGAGAAGTGGTTATTGTCATTAAGCAGAGGACGCAGTCCCTTCTGTCCAGAGTGGTGGCCGAGGAGAGGCCCATCAGTGGTACTGGTTTCCTCGCACCTGGAAGCCTCTTGAAGAACCATAGTTCTTGTGTTCTGTGTCCATCTCTCCCAATTCCCAGCTTGTACTGGACCCAAACAACATTGCAATGGAAGGTAAGTTGTTCTTCTTTCAGATTTGCTCCAGGGTTTTGAGGCTACAAACTAATGGCAAGGCTGCTGGGGCCTGCAGGGAGCGTCCTGGGTGTTGGGCTGTGTGTAGAGAGAGACGGGTCCAGGTCCTTCTGAGGGCGCCCTCTAAAGGAGGGACCCACTGAGCCCCAGGCCTCATCTCACCTACATGCTCTTCTCCTGAGCCCTCTCCACAGCCTGCTCCCCACCGTGAACCCTAAAGACCAGCTGCAGCCTACAGGTGCCTAGTACCCACTTGAGAAATAGCCTCCTTTGTATTTGCCCCAATAATAAAAATGTTGGTAATGACTTTGTCTAAGGCAGTCAAGACAGAAATCTTTTTACCATTTAAGGAAAACAAAACAAAACAAACCCTTTAGAAAGCTCAAAGTATCTGCAGAGCAGGGTTTGTTCTAATGGTCAACTCTACCCCTACTTTGCCAACAACCGGGAGCTGACCTTTGTTGGCCATGACTTTTGCTTCACTCAGGCGGAGAGCAGGTTTCTCAACAAATCCGCAGGGCCAAAAGTCACACCAACCTGGGGCCCCGCACAAGCAGCCTGAACCCCAGGTAGGGTCTGCCCTACGGCCTTCAGCACAGCGCCCCCTGGTGGGAGCCCACAGCACCACCGCCCCGAGGCGGCGGGGGGCGGGGGGGGGGGGCGGGTGCGCAGAGACAGCCTGCAAAGGGGCTCAGCAGAGAGCTGGGCCCAGGGAGCCCACATGGGCCTCCGGGGGGTGCTCAGCTTCTGATAGCTCTTCTCAGCCACGAGCAAAACTGCTCACCTTCTGGCTGGCTCACCAAGATTGTGGACCAGGACTCTCTGCATGCCCCAAATCTCCAGGACTGACAAGTCAGGGCCACCTGCCCAGCCGGTTGGCCACGCCCAAATCTCCTGCCTCATCCTGCATAAGTTGATCAAGTCCTGAGCAGAAATGAAAGTTTATCTCTTGGGGCCACACGAAGCTCCCTAGGGGACCTGACAGTGAGGGGGCAGATGATGGGCATTTGGGAACTGAGTGTTTCAGACCTGGCTTTTTTGTTCTAATTTACATCTCCTTGATTTTATTTCTTAGAATTGGACACATGACCTGGGTTAGAGGGAGGCACAGTGCTGTCGTCCATTCCAACAGCACCGTGGAGAGTGATCTCCCTCCCTCGCTTCAAGTCTTTGTCAGTAGCTCTGCTCAACCCTCATTCTGATCTAACCTGTTGCAACCACTGATATCTTCACTGTGTCCCGAGTTTCATCTTTCCCAAAATGTTATATAGTTGGGTCATGCCTCAAGTAGCCTTTCAAATGGGCTTACTGGCTCCTTTCACTTAAAAATATTCATTTAACTTCCCACCATGACTTTTCATGGCTCAAGAACTCTTTTTGTTCTACTATTATTCCATTGTCTGAATGTACCTCACCAGGTAGGTTACTTCCTAGTTTGGGGAAACTGTATTTTTTTTACAGAGAATGACAGTAATTATTATACTTCCTATCATTATCTGAAAAGTAGTTATTCAGTAACAAGACATAACACAAAAAGATTCTTACAAAAAAGAAACAAACTTATAGTAACAAATTTTCTTTTCAATTAACAAAGGTAAACTTTTAGTATAAGTGAAACCAATTTGTAGCCAAATCTTTTTTTTTTTTTTTTTGAGACAGTGTCTTGCTTTGTAGTTCAGGCTGGCTCTGAACTCACTATGTAGTCCAGGCAAGCCTCAAACTCAGCAATCCTCCTGTCTCTGCCTCCCAAGTGCTGGGATTACAGGCGTGAGCCACCACGCCCAGCACTGTGGTATGTGGTATTGACGGCTGGTGGGCGTGAATCTCCACACCCAGCATTGTATGTGGTTGCCAGGGATGGAGCTCAGGACCTTGCGCTTGCGAGGCAGGCGCTGGAACCACTGAGCTAACCCTCCAGCCCTGTAGCCAAATCTTATAAGTGATATCCCATTACTCTTGAAAGATTCTATTCATTGAAAAAAATCAAGTCCACCCCATTCACAAAAAGCCAAGGCCATCAATACTTCAAGGGAGGGATCCTTTGTCTCAGACGGTGCCTACAACCCTGGGGAGCACAGATGTTTACAGCCAACTTGAGCAGTGCAAGCACCAGGCCAGTTAAATACCACATGTTAGAGACTCTGGGCCTCAAAAGTCTCTTTGTTTTAGTTTCTGTCTCATTTCTGGGACAAGATATCCAATACCCACAAGTTGGAAGAGGTCAGTTTATCTGGTTCACGGTGTGTAGAGGTTTCAGTGCCAAGCCAGGGTGGTTCAGCAAGAGGCCATGGCAGGGGAGAGAGTGTCTATGGCACGTGGCAGGAAGGAGGCATCTAAGGGAGGATACATATTCACACACATTCTCCAGGCCACAGACACAGTGCCCACCACTTCCCGCCAGGCTTTGCCTGGGTGTCACACTCAGCTATAACAAACCCGCAGTGAAGACCCCCGTGGCACAGCCCTATCCAGAATCCACACCATGGTTCCTTCCTAACCTAGGAGTGCATGAGGCTTTGGGAAGACACAGAAGTACACGCCATAGCACTGGTCTTATCAGGACATCATGAAATTCACCAAAGTACAGAAAACTTGTGCAATATAATAGGTGCACATGACCCAACTTAGTGAGAAGGACCCAAAACCAATGCACAGTACTTAGAATTTTGTTGCCAGCTCATCTTTGAAAAGCAGAATTTATCTTTGTACAGTTTTTCAGAGGGAGGTTCATCTCATTCAAGATTTCAAAACAGAGACCCGGAAAGCTGCTCACTTGATCTAGTCCTTTCTGGCCTGTGGGGAGGAGCATATAATAGCAACCTCTGACGAATAAAATAATTCCCAAAGTATCGTATATGTTCTATCACTGGGATGTACATATGAATGAGGAACCTACATTTTTACAGGATGTGTACAATCCATCTGTCCCTGGAGGGATCAGGAAACATCTGATGCTTGCTGTCTGCCCCCTCCTGATATCTTACCCTAACTGGGTGAAGTTCCCCCATAGTTCCATCTACTCACCGACCCTTAAACGGGCGATTTGTACAGTTAGACGCAGTGGCGACATGCTGCCACCAGAGGGAGCCACAGACACAGACACAGCAAGTTTGCGCGTCCAAAACTGGGCTCGTCCCACTGCAGCCAAGAACTTTGTTTCCACGTGCCCCTCCCTCTTTGTCCTTCAAAGAGCGGGGAGGCTTTTCCTCCGCCAAAATGCAGAGCAAGTCCTTGAGATCGCCCAGGCATCTGCCATGTTCCACTACTCAAGTGCTTCTTGAATTAATTTGTCCTCAAGCAACTAGATGATACAACAGCCAATAAGTAACTTTTGAACGCAAACAGAACTGTAAGAGGGAAAGGGTCAGATTTATGACCTGAAGACACCCCGGGCCCCAAGTGTGACCCCAGTCCTAGCCTGAAGGTGATGGAGTGTGCGGAGGCTGAGGCGAAGGGCCAGGGGTTTGGGGTCCGCCTGGGAAACTCACTACAGCCCTGTCTCAAAGTTGAAGGTTTGTTGTTGTTGTTGTTGTTGTTGTTGTTGTTGTTGTTGTTGTTTTAAGAAGGGCTGGATGTAACTCAGGGTAAAGTGCCCCTGGGTTTGATCCCCAGTTGTTCTGAGATTTTTCTCATTGCTGTCTAACCTGGAAAGTGGTGGGATTTGCAGAACTGCGTGGGATGGTTCTCCCTCAGCAGATCTGTCAGCTGCTGCCGGCTACAAATCAGGCCCCAAACAGCAGGAGGAGTAAATACCTGGTGAGTAAATTACGGTCGTAACGGCGGAGACGGGACCTGCTGCTGACGCACCCCAGTGCGCACAGGTTCACCACAACGGGCTGGCAGAGGGCGGTGGAAAGTCTGCCGCGAGAGCTCCCTTCAGACTGCGTTTCCACCCTTCCTTCAAGAGCGCAGAGTCACGTGCGGGACGGACATGTCCACTCCCTTCGGACACTCAGAAGAGCACAGCGCGCTTTAGCCGCGGCGGTGGAGAAAATTCAGAAAACCAAGCAGCCTTCAGGGCCGGGGCAGGAGAAAGCAGGGCTGAGTCTGCGATGCTGGGCCGGCCGCAGGAGGAGGAAGAGGGAGGGCACCAGGGCCGCGCTGCCCTCCGTCGGTGCCGAGGGCTCCACAGCCTGGGCCCTGGAGCAGATCTAGGCCCAGCCCTCACCCGCTGAGCCCACAGGGCCCTGAGCCTCGGGGGCCCCGCGGAGAAGCCTGACTCGAAGGCGCAGAAGATGAGTCCCGGGCTTGTCGTCATCCACCTGTGACAGTCGCGGCAGCCGGGCGGGGGTCCACGAAGCGTTGGGGGGTGAGACCTGGTCCCGTGTTCAGTGAGAACCACCCGCGGGAGAGAGGCGCTTCCGAGTGAAGTTGGGGCGACGCTCAGTAAAATGAATGCAGGGCACCCAGAGGTAGCAGCCACACCTGTAACACAGCACGCAGAGGCTGACACAGGACTGCCTCGGGCTTCGGGCTTTAGGTCACGCGGCGAGTTCAAGGCACAGGCCGGCCAGAAACTGATAGCAAGGGGCCTGTCCAAACATGAAGGAGGAGGACAAATCACCTCAACCGCCCCCCGCCCCTCTTCATGGTCACTGCACTGGTCGGTTTCATGTCGGTGTAATGGACTGACACAGGCGACTCATGAAGTAGAGGCTACTTTTGGCCCGTGGTTGTGGGGGTGAAGCCCAAGGTGGGCGACATTATGGCCTGAGACTTTGGTAAGGGTGGCACATTCTGGCAGGACCACGTGTCAGAGCAAGCGCTGGCTTCTCAAACTGGGCGGGGGGTGGGGGGACCTGGCCGTATCCCAGGCAAGCCTAGCAGCCTGAGGGGCTCCCACTAGGCCCTGCTTCCCAGACATCCACAGCTCCTCCCACAGACCGTGTCTGGGGCACTGTCCAGACCCTGGCTGCCGCTTGACACAGCCGAGTTCAAACCTGGGGTGTCTGACATCGAGCGAATAAAGCTCCCGGTGTTGTAGGTGAGAGATGACTGTCAACAGCCAGGCAGGGCACTGTGAGGAGGGTCACTATGCTGTCCTACTTCCAGCCTCTCCCCGAGGCTTTCACCAGCTTCTGCCATCACCAGTTGTACACAAAAGAAACCTCAGCACGAGCCACAGCAGTGATAACACTAGATCTCAGATAACAGCCTCAAGGTGACGGGAAATTTCAGTCTCCGAGGGAAAGTCACTGCGGAACAAGGAATGTTATCCGTTGAAAACTCACATAAAAAATAAGAATTTTGTTTCAAATAAATATCTCCATGTCTCCCTTTGAGCCCTGAAAAAAACATCAGTAAATACAATTTCCTTTCACCCCATCATAGTTACATTAACTATGTATAATTAAATCAACTTCCCAAGTGATTCATTAGGAAGGATTGAGTGTCCTCCTCCCACAGGAGATTCTCCTCCGAATTCATGTAGCACAACAAGCAGACACAATGGAGTGTGGCAGCTCCTCCCAGGACAGACACCCCGTTCCTCACAGTGACTCAGTCTTGCCCGATCACTGGTGCTTCCACCAGAAAACCCACAGCAGCTTTCTCAGTGCCTGACTCCCTGGCACTAGGTCTGAGCCTACCGCAGACGGAGATAGACACAGGGGCTCAATGCGAATCTTGCTAGGCTGGTGATGAACAGGGAAGAGGGCAGCCTGTGCACAGGTAAAACCACTCCGACGGCCCAGGCTATAATAATCGACCTCCACCCTTAACAGCTGTGTGTGTGTGTTTTTGTTTGAGGCAGCGTCTCGCTATGTAATTGAGGCAGGCCTTACAGCAAGTCCTTTCTTTTTGGAACATGATTTTTCACACCTGTAAAATGATGTTAAAAGTTTCTACCTTCTGAAGTCGTCTTGAAAACAAGATAGTTCTCAAGAAGGTTTAGCATAGTTCCAGACATATAATTTGGATGAGACTTTTAGATTTGTTTTGGGTTGGGTTTTTTTCCCCCTTACCGGTGTTTTTTTAAGTGTTCAGGAGGTAAAGTTTGGCCTGAAGTTTTATTCTATTGGGAAGAGGCCCATCAGCGACAACATATCCTAGCCTCAGATGTACAGGGGGAGACCCTGGCTGACGACACTTCCCTGAATGCAGGAAAGCAACTTGTGTTTGGCTTTCCCTTTGCTACCAACCTGGAAGACCTGGTGGACAAAGCTGAAGCATCCTGAGGGATTGCATTTGTTTTGCTTTGGCAGTGCCAGGCACTGTGCACCGAGTGCCACCCCTACCCCAGGAGTGTTCAGAGACCCCAAATCCTCTTTTTGAAGAGTTTATTTCTAACTGTGACTTTTTAATTCAGAGCAATATTGATAGTGATAGTTTCTATTTATTGATGTTATATTGCACATCTTGCTCTGGTTATTGTCTACAAATTGTTTCTGTTAATGATTCTCTGAGAAAGGTATGTCGAACACACCACTCTGCTCAGGAGACAAAACCATATAGAAATGAAGTCACTTTCCCAAGGTCCAACTATGAAACGTTTTCATTTTGCAATTTCCAAAATACTGTAAATTGTGTGGGCTCAACCTGTAGCCTAGAGGCAGCACATTCTTTTTCTAATAATGAATGTTTAAAATAATTTTTGTTACATATACAGTAACTGTAATTGTACATTTTATTATGGCCCAAGAAGTTCCTTCTCACTGGGTGTGGACTGGCCGAGCCAGAAGGTCACATAGGTCTCCTATACATATGCAATCACAAATGTGTAAAAGAAGTAAATCCTGAGTTGAGTTTAAGTAACACTTGCAGCTCTGTCTGTCTCTGCAGCTGGGTTGGTGCTCACCGAGCCTCCAGGCTAATCAATGTCTAGGACTAGCGTCTAAAGGAGCTTCCCACGGGGACGCAAAACCAACACAGCAATCACCTTCTATCAACCGAAACGCTTCCCAGTGTGTGGACTAAACTTCACTCAAAGCAGCTTAAGCAAGAAACAGAACAAAACAGAGTACACTGGGTTCTGAGCTGTACTGCAGTCAGGCTCAGAGGACGGCACACCTCACCTGTCTCTACCACTCTGTTCTCCAGACCACGGCCGCCTCAGGCTGGCTCTCTCCTCAGCATCTCCCTGTATCTCCAGGGTAAAGCTGAGGGTGGTTTTCAGCTTTTTTTTTTAACAGTGTGGGACTCGAACCCAGGTCTTCACATACACCAGAGAGTGCTCTACCACTGACCTGCCCCACCCTACCCACTGCAGGGAGTCTTCCCACAGCTGAACTGTGGCAAAGGGTGAAATGCTCTGATTGGCCAGGGCTTGGTCACATGCCCAATTGCTACCACAGGTGGGAGCTCATTAGGGACAGAGCCCAGACAGGTGGTACCTCCTAGAAAAAGTAGGATACTGTTAACAGTGTAACAGGGAATGGATTAACTACCACATAACCTAGTGCCCGCAGGGCCTAATGCCCAGTGAATCTAGAGACTCAGTCATACACATTCTTAAGCAAACTCTGGGGATATTGAATGACATCAGATGTAACATTACAAATCAGGGCAACCCCTCAAATCCAGGCCTGATTTCCTCTTGCCAACAGATGGGGAGGGATCCTTCTGTCCCATTAATTTAGTTAATGTAACGCACTCCTTGCTCAACAACTGTTAAGCCAGGATCAACACCTGCGAATGCAGACTATGTAACCAAGGTTTAGCCAACTCCATCTCCCAAACTCAAGTGCCCGTGACCTTATTCACCTGGGGCTGACAGCATGTGTCTGACCTTCAAAGGGGTTGGAGACCGAGTAACTGAGGTCAGTTGTGCAGGTATTACCCCTCAGAAAAAATGCCAGATACGAAGGGCCAGGGGAGTTTCTTGGTTGGTTGTATTTTGCACACGCTCATCATCATTAGGACGTAATTCTCCTGGACGGGGCCACTGCTGACTCGTCCTGGGCATCCTGGACTCTGCTTGGTGCACTCTTCCTTGACCACCTGTACCCTCCCACTCCAATGACCCACAACCGTTAGGACAATCGTTCCCCTTAAGCTCTGTGAGTTCTTCCAGAGAATCAGCAAACTGAAGGGTGTTTGCGGATCTGCCCACACAGTCTGCAATTTGTTTTGATCAGTATTATGGGGCAGAAAGGACAGAAGTGCTTTTCAGGGAATGGGTCTTAAGAATGCCTAGAAAGTTAGGTTCTTGCACTTTTGAACACCTATAGTAAGGAGGTGCAGACTACAGAAAGGGAAGAGGTCCAGTCACTGCAAGTGTCCCAGTGAAATCGTCAGAAGATTTTGCTTCAGCCACCGTCTGATTGTGACTGCATGAAAGACCCCAACAGAGAACCACCCGAGGTGCTGTGACACAGCTCAGTGAGTGTTTCTCAAATAGGAATAGGATCAAGAGGTGCAGGGAGGGGAGAAAAGGGAAGGAAAGGGGAAGGCAAAATGTAATAAAATGTTCTGTTCATGAACCAACACCCCACAAGGAATGGAAGCATCACACACCGCAAACAGGGACTAATGAAACAATTTACCTCACGAACACAGTCATGAAGAACAGGAGGCTGGGTTGCAGCTTAATAGAGTACTACCTAGAGAGAGTGGGTCCTGGGTTCAGGCCTTAGCATCAGCATTGAGACAGAACTGCCCAGGCCACCTATCCAACCCCTGGGATGATCACCAGAGAGCCCAGTAGTTACTGTTTCAAGTCACTGAATTTTGGGGTGACTCGTTTTGCTGCAATGGATAACTGAAGTCAGCAGGAATGCTACAAGAATTTAAGAGGCTGTATGTGTCAAAACATTACTTCCAATAACTCCATTTTCTAAATTGAAAGCAAAAGCCAGTATCTCAAGGCGTCTGGAATTTAATAAAACCCTGTCTGCTGAAGTTTATTGTTTAAACTCAGGCTTACTTTCATTGCTGATTTGGAAACAGTGAAAGGAATTAAAAATTTTATTCTTAAAATGAGACTATGAAGTAGCTGGGTTAGGCAAATTTTCCAAGCAAGGAGCTGGAGACCTGGGTTTCCTGATGCTGCCCCCAGTGCTGTGCCTGGGGGGTTCCACCCGTCCCCCTCCGGGGAGGCCCAGGGAAGGAGATGTCAAACCTCTGACGCACAGTGTTGAAAGCCCTAGGACATTTCCACAGGAGGCTCTGCTCCTCGGTGAACAGCTCAGTGAGCTCAAGACAGCTCTGCGGTCATGAAAAAAGGACACTCTGATCAGAGGGCAGCAACAGTGCCGGAACTTGCAGCTAATTATCAGTGTGCCCTCTTCCAGGCTGTTACATGTCTCCCCAAATTTCATAATTCATCCAGAAAGTGTTTATCATTTTGAAAAGCAGAGGTCTTACTTAGAGAACAACGGTAAATGATGATGACAGGTCATATAGCCTGGCTAAGTGATATCTTGGCCGATAAAAGTCTGTTTCTGGGAAAATGAAACCCGAGCTCCTTATAAGACATTAATCATCCTGGCTAATGATGATAATAAAGATGTTTGTGCTTTTTACTTTCAAGCCTGTGCTTATACTTCACCTGTGGCAGTTTTAAACAACTTAATCCATCTGTAAACTTTTGAGTGGAGAAACTTTATCGTAGATCATTCTATAAATCAAAACACATACTTTTAAAAATCCAATATTCTTTCCTTGTGTTAAGAAAAAATCCCGAGTGCCTAATCTGTCACTGCCATTTGCAGGGGCAAAAATCCAGTGAGAGAGCTGCTGGTGGGAAAGCAGAACCTTCCTCAGCCACCCAGGAAGGGCAAGGTGAGGAGGCCTCACCACGGCCGCTCAGTCTTACAAGGGTCAGATGGAAACTCGGTGGACACCGAGTACGATGCTCTGTTCCTGAAGAATGTTTTCCAAAGCTCACATGTGTTTCCTTAACCGAATGGGCTGACTCCCCTTTCCTGTGCTCACTGACAGCGCAGCTTTGCAGTGGCTTGCCCCCTAAAACCTGGACACACCATTCACTGCCAGGTGGAAAACACATCTTTATACAGAAATGAATCAATATTGCACAGAAAGGTCGGCCTCCATTTTGGAACTTTCTGAAGATGAAATGGGTCACAGAACAATGCACGTATGAACACCTGCACGAACGAGACAAGGAAGGTTCAGTGACATGCTCTGCGACAATAATAACACAAGATGGAAACATTCATGGGTTTTGTCTTTGCATCATTTTGGAAACAAAAAGTTGACTCACTTTTCTGCAGAGTGCTTGAGTGTTTTCATTATGAGGTTTCCACAGTCCATATCTGAGTTACCAGAAATTAAATGATTTCAAAGCTAGGATAAAGTTTTATCAGTCATAAACTGCACTGAGTATTAAAATCTGTCATGAGCTTGGAAGTTTCATGCTTGGGTATGCGAATACATTCAGCTAATTTAGATAATGCAAATGTGGAAATGCAAGATTGGCACATATTTTCAATATTATAATCCTTATTAACATGTTAACTTACTTCATTAGAATATTTTAATTTCCTAATATTACTTAGCAGTATACCACAAATACTTTCAGTGTAGGATAAACATAAACTTCATTTATTATTTGTCAAGGCTGGTGTGCTAAACTATAACCTGGCTTATACTCAATTATGTAAAGGACAAACTCAAATTGCTGGTAAAAAAATCCAACCAATCTGATATGTACAGACTCCAAAAAGTACCATTTTAAGTTTTGAGTGAACAGGACTCCACCAGAAAGTTTAAGCTTTGTGGGGTTCTTTTCTTTTTAACATGTATTTAACAGTGGGAGAAAAAGCACTTTCCAGATAAGTGTGAACGGGACGATGTAAGATGAAGAAGCAGTATTTCTGTATAATTCAAGTCTCTAATGTAGGTTTTTTAAAAAACTAACTTTGAATTGTGTTTGAAAGACCTACTAATAAAAAATACAAGGCTTTCATGTTCAAAGGTTCTGAGCCTCCAAGCTCAAAAGGCAAATGTGAAGTCTGAATGGCACGTACCGCTTGCAGGAATTGTGGTGCAGTATTGTGCACACAGGAAGCACAGGTCTCACCAAGCTACCAGGGAGGGGACACCACCTCCAGGGTGGGGACTCAGATCATCCTGAATGGTGGGCACCTTGAGCCGAAGCTTCTGAAAGACAATCACCTGAGTCACACAATGCCTTCAAATTAGAAGCCATGTTAGAATAACTCAGGTTTAAAACCACACTCAGATCTTAGAGAACAAGTCATAGCTATAGTGATTTAAATTTGGCCTATAATTTTATTATTTGAAAAATCATTTTAGAAGTATAATGCTCAATATTCTCTTAGCTGAGGATGTTACCAGAACTACCTTTGACCATACTGTATTTAAAGGTTATTGACATTCTGGCTGTGATAGTCAATTATCAGTGTGCCCTCTTCCAGGCTGTTACATGTCTCCCCAAATTTCATAATTCATCCAGAAAGTGTTTATCATTTTGAAAAGCAGAGGTCTTAGAGAACAACCTTGAGCTTCGGCTCAAGGTGCCCACCATTCAGGATGTGAATTCTGTGTGACTTTAAGCAAATTTTAAAATTTCTTATTCAGTTTTAAAATCTATAAAATAATGAAGGTTATTGCAGGGACTAAGTGAATTAATGTGCCCAACACACAATAACCAGTTTGTATATGTCCAATGTCAACAGTTATCCCCTGAACTTATAATTTTTTCAGAAAAGCCATCACCACAAAATTAATAAAACCATCATAACTCAGATCTTGCTTTCTCAAAGTCTAAAGACATCATTTTAAAAACAGTGACTATGAACTTGGCTTACAACTAACTGTTCTTCGCACACTCATGCTTTTTCTAGTTGCCCACTTTCCTGCCACACTGACTTCCTGTGAAAAGGGTGTCTGGGAGCATCAGACAGTAATTGACCTTGCTAAGGCAGCTCTCCAAGGATGAGCCTGGATGGATGCCATCCAAATAGTCACAGAAATGCCAGCAAACAGGAGTCCTTCCATCAGTGCAGAGCTGGCCCTTCCACACTCATGGGTTCTGTATGGGTGGAGTCAACCAAATGTGAACAGAAAATATTTTTATAAATAAGTAGGGCTGGGTACATAGCCCAGGGGTAGAGTGCTTGGGCTACATGCACAAGGTCCCAGGTTCAATGCTGGGTTCCACATACGCAAGTGTCTGTGGTACACACAAACTTTTTCCTGACATTATTCCCTCAACAATCTAGTGTCACTATGCCATCACTATTCTTTTGTTCAGTGGCTACTCTGAGAGGCAGGTAAGGTAAGGAAGCCTGACAGAGGTTGTTATTTATTTATTTATTTTTGTGGTACCAGGGATCAAACGTGGGCCCTTGTGCTTCCAAAGTAGGCGCATACCACTTGAGCTAAATCTCTGGCCCTGGGGTTGGCATTTTTGAACCTCAGTTTTCAAGGCTGATGTTTTCCAGCTGGGTATTATATGCAGGGAAATACCACTTATACTGTATTAGGCATCTAACCTATGAATGGTCTAAAGAGTACAGGACAGTAGTGACAAACCCATGTACATGTACTGCACCAGGTGCTTATCACTGCAAGCTCTAAGAGGTTCGCCATCACCGCTACAGAAGGAAAAGGGAGGCTAAGTGCAAGTACTACACCATTTTAGATGAGGAATGGAAAGGACAGGTTGTGCTGTCTGCCCTAAGCACATGGGACTGCTAGTCCTCAGGCACAGTTCCATCCCCAAATCCAGGGCAGACATTAATTTCTCTCTGGTTGGTTCTACACATAACTAAATACAAGCAAAAAACTCAACCACCAATTGCTCAGAAACGTCTTCGTGCTTCCTTCTGAGCCCCAGCAGAGAAGAGAATGGATCAGATCAGCAGTTTACATTGGTCACACCCTCTACTTTTCCTTATGAGGAAAAGAGCCAGCCAGGGAAAGCTGGTGAATTCCATCCATGAGCACTCAGGAGGTTATGAAGCTCAGGGGACAAACCGAGGTGATTATGCTATTGTTACAAAATCTAGCAATCACTTACTGACTCCAGGAAGCAAAAATGTTAATTTTTGCTCTAACTTTAGTGTCAGGATTTAATATTAAACATGGAGATACTTTTTGCCTTTACTACTTGCCTTTGCAAGCAAATGAGGGTCCCAGAGAAACTGACTACTTTCTAGGCTGCAATGGATTAAAGCAAAATCTCAACTTTTGTGATTTTCATTTAATGATATTTTTCCTGGTGAACTGTATTTTATTGTCAGTATTCTGGGAAACTGGTAAATTTTAGGTAAGAGTGTACTTGTAGTCACAGACACAGTGACAATGCAAACATTGAGCAGTGGTGGATGGTCTGATAGTTGTAAATGATACAGTGTCAGCAGATTTCCATTTCTTTTTTTATAAAATGAGCAAATGCTTACTTTATCATTCATACACCAGAAATTATATAGAAAACAAATGAAACTGCTTAAAATACAAATATTCTTCAGTATACCTATCAAATGGCAAATAAAAAATACCAAAATCTTATTAGTTAAATAAAAAAGTGGCATTCTTTATTTATCAAACCTTTTGAAACACTGAAATTCAATCATCTCCATGCTCATGTTCTTTAGCAATTTGCTTCCCTTTTGTCCTTCAATCCCCTGAATTACTTTGATGGCTTCATCTCTAAAATAAAGGCTCTTAAATCATCCTTAATTTCTATATGCCTGCATCAGAGTAATCTGGATTTTCTCCCATCTCTTGGAGAAAGGACGATATCAACGGAAAGCACTAAGGCCAGTGCTGCAAGGCAATGACTTCCCAGACAGTTTTGAGAATTTAAGCATAATTGTTGGTACCAGAAAGGAATACTCAACTTCAAAAATATATTGTAAAACTGGGCATGTTCATAATGTCTAATATTTGTTTCCAGTTTTGATTTCCAAATACATAGTTTTCTGAGGTTCAATGTAACTGCTTCTGATGTCATTCTTGAATGTTTATGACAATCTTTAACAAAACAATGAAGGGTAAATGAACATAGAACTGTTTCAAAAGGAGCAACAGTAACAAGAGAAAGTTCTTTGCTTTTTAAAAAAAGGTACATATACATAGTAAGGAACAAAACTTAATCAAAATATGTAACTTTGTACATATGAGAGATATCCAATGTGCCATCAACACAATTGTCCTTAAAGGTCATGAGGTTTGGAGCCACACTCATTTTCCTTCGTGTAACTCTCCATTTGCATTTGCATCTTTCCCATGACCTGGTACCCACTAGGGAGCTTCAACCAGAACTGGCAATATGTTTTCCTTCAAATAAAATAAGCCTCATAAAAGGATGATCATGAATGTCAGACAGCTGAATTGGGCAACGTCTCCCTGAAGTATGTATGATCTTTACAAAACTCTTTCTTCCTTCATCAATCAGCAGTGTTCCCTCTTCAGATAAATCACAGTCGCAGGCTTAATTCACCAGCTCATATGTTCTCTTCATCCAACATTTTGTTGATTCCATCGCAAAGTTTTTGTAAGTGAGGTTTAAAATTGCCAAAGGGATTATACAAAGCAGCCAAAAACTCACAATTTGAAAAGTGGTCAAAGACGTTATTGACCCGTCCATGTGACTTCGCTGTGAGGTGCCGCTGAATGATTTGGTGCAGCATCTCTCTGCATTCGTTCAACAGCTTGGACAGCACATTCCGGTCAAAGGTGTAATCCACCTGGTGGAAACTGACCACGGTCATGGCGAGCTGATGGACCTTCTTCTTGAATTTCTCCATCAGTGCAAGCTCATCCTGGTTGAACTGGTTATTCCTGTAAAGAATGGCCAGCTTGATGACGGTTTTGATGAGGTTTTTGATTATCTTCTCGGCCTCCTTCTTGTTCTGGGTGTACTCTTTGGTCACCCTGTAGAGCTCATCCAGCACTTCACTGCTGGTGTCGTCTATTAAGGTGGTAGCAATGGATTTGGACACCATTTTACCCAAGATCTTCTTCTGTGCCTGAACGGCCAGGTTTTTGGAATTAAAGACATCTGTGGCCACTGTCCGGGGCAAAGAGAGGGGAGAAAGCAACAAAATCAGTACCAAGAGAATCAAATTTAAACACAGAACATCAGGGAGTATTTTCTCACTATTGTGTCATTTGCCTCCTGTCTAATGATGTCTCTCTGCAGAAGAAATATTTAAAAGTTTTTCTGTACTTCTAGAATTATGTTCTCATTTTTGGGAATTAACAGGTTGATGAATAACTCGAATATTTTATACTTTCTGCTATACAGTCAATAATTTCTTTAGAAATTAAAATTGATAACTTTTCTGAAAACAAAAATAGCATGTCCAACGATGTGGTAAGATTCTATGAAACTTTGACCTAATTTAATTTTATAAAATTTATTAAAACCACAAAATAATCTTTGTACTTTTCTCCTGCACAACAGTAACCTAGAGCAACTTCAAGAAACTCATTTAACTGAAAGGGAGATAAATGGTAAAGCCAAGATATTGAGTAAGACAACAACTTCATAGGAACAAATTTTAAAAAGAGCCTTGTTTTATAAC
Source organism: Thryonomys swinderianus (assembly GCA_004025085.1). NCBI lineage: Eukaryota > Metazoa > Chordata > Mammalia > Rodentia > Thryonomyidae > Thryonomys > Thryonomys swinderianus. The sequence continues at coordinate 25,318 of PVIC010015357.1, forward strand.
AGCCAGTCCGTGAAAATGCAGTTTCCCCTGCTCTGTGCAGGTTGCAATCTCAAGGGTCCTCTAGAACTGTCCTTTTTTCCTGTTCTCTTAGGACCTGTGAATTGAATTTCTCAGCATGTTTACTCAACTTGTGTATCAGAGGCAGTTGTTCACTTTGTGCACCCCAGCAAATGCGTTTAGGTTGAATCTTGGAAAGTAAGCATTTAGTAATGAAAAATTAAAAGCAAAAAAAAAAAAAAAAGTAGGTAGGCAGGGATGAGTCAGGGCATCAATAATCTAGAATTATTTCTAGTTTGGGCAGGCTAGCATCATCAGGAAGCAAAAACTAGCTGCTTGGAAATTCTGGCTAGGATGACATATAAGAATGACTCCCACAATGTGCAGCTGCATTTACAAGTGAAATTCAGGCAAAGAGCAGCCATATCAGATCTAAAGTGTGGGCTCATGGTAGGTATACAGAACCAAGAGAGAAGCAGCACCTGCCAACCAGAGCAGCATTCATGAACATATAATGTCATACATACAATGGAAGAATGCCTTGATTTAACTTGAAATGGTGCCCTCACAAATGTCAGTATTTAAACTTTGGAAACATGAACTGAAACTGCAAAAGAAGAACTGAAATATATCTTGAGAAAGAAAAGGAAAGTGAAATTGTGTGAAAAGCAGCCAACTTTATGTAGGCCCCCAGCTTTTTAAGGTTTATGTCAGTTAAGCAGTAGTCTATTTCTACTCTTATTTTGTCAATGAACTACAAAAGAAATTTAATTCACACTGAAGAACTCGTGTCAAGAGAGACACTTGTGTGGTCAATACCACCATACGAAGACCAAAGACAATCTTTCATCTTTCTGATTCAAACTTCAACAGATAAACCTGATTTATACCATGAAGGGACACCCCATTGTGTCCAGACACACAGCAAATAACTGGGATTTTTCCAATGTACTTTATATAAAGATGGAAGATTTTTCTGTTTTATTTATTTATTTGTTTTTGTTTTTTTTTGAGACAGGGTGTTGCTTTGTAGTTCAGGCTGGCCCCGAGCACACTATGTAGCCCAGGAAAGTCTCAAACTCTGCAATCCTCCTGCCTCTGCCTCCTGAGTGCTGGGATTACAGGTGTGAGCCACCACACCCAGCATTGTGGTATGTGGTACTGATTACTGGTGGGTGTGAGTCACCATGCCCAGTATTGTTGTATGCAGTTACCAGGGATTGACCTTGTGCTTACTGGGCAGGAGCTGGAACCACTGAGCCCAGGTTTTTCTGTTTTTAATCTTCAGAATACAGCAGTCTACAAACATGCCTGCCAGGCATGCCCATGGTGCTTCCCAGGGGGATACTCAGTGCTGGGAGACAGTGAGATGGAGTCAGGTTCATCAGATTCTTCTGGCCTCTTTTTCAAGGCTGGACTTGCAAGTATCTACCACTCCCCAGCTGCTTTTCTAATTAAATTGCAATGTCCTATTCCATTTCAAACATAAAGCAAAACAAGAACTTTGTGGCACAGAACTTTAACTTCTTGCAAGAGAGCATATGAAAGTAAATCTATCACCAACCAAGCTAGGTCATTCCTATTTACTGGTAACAAGTCTGGACCAGGACAGGAAAGCTGATCTCTGTGAGTTCCAAACCGTTTAGAGACACAACAGCTATGCCACACTTGTATTTTATCTCTAGGTTATTCCAGGGAGTAATCCTTTTAAATGATGATGAAGCTCTTTCTCCCCATCTACCAGGAATATATGCATGCAGTAGATTTACTTTCCAGCATTAGAAAAAGCTTTTTCTGAGCCAAGGGAGATTTGTGGCTGGGAGGTGCTGGCCGGGAATGTGTGGTCTGAGGTCCTAAGGTCTTTTTCTTGCAGATTAACTGGTGCTAGCCACTCCTGCTCAGGCTCACTGGTCAGTTTCACACCCTCCACCAGGTCTCTGACAGGAGGCCTGGCCCATCACAGGCCTTCTCAGACCAAGGTTTTCTCTATTCTCACCCTATGTGACCTTATTTCAGGGCTTCAGATACTGCCTGTGTGCCAGTGACTCCCACAGTTGTAACTCCGCCTCAGGCTCACTTTCCAGAAGCGCTTAAGGGACTTCTTTTCTTCTGTGATTCCTCAGGCACTGCAAAGGTGCCTGATCCAGGAATGAAACCTGATTCCTGCCTCCAAAGTGCTCCCTGCCATTCTTTAGTATCTCTGTTATGAGCATCTTCCAGCATTGTGCTCAAGTCAAAGACTGGGGGTCACTGGTCGTACTAGGTGCCTGTGACTGAGCCCCTTACATGGCTTTTTTGTTTCTTCCTCTTCTCAGTTCCCTAAGTCCTACCCATTACCTCCATCTGCATGGACATCATCTGGTCCTACCTCTTTTCTAATCTCTTCATTGGCAGCCAAAATACTTTAAAAACATCATTGAGAAAGTGATGCTTCCCTGAGGTTCTCTGTTAAGATCTTCATTTTTTGCCTGGCACGGTGTTTCCTCCTCTTCCTCCAGGATCGAAGCCCCATGACAGCAGAAACTCTCCTGCTGTTCACTGTGCTGTATGTCAGGCCCGACACCCGACCCCAAAGCCAACATAACTTCTCTGTCTCTTCACTGTTTATAAATACTTCTCAATGAAAATATAGCAATCTACCAAATGAAAATTTAAAATATACATACGGGTGTTTTGTTTGCTTAAAGAAAAATAAGCATTTTTTTCCCTCACTAAATATGTAGTTTTCTTCCCTATAAGGTCATATTAATGTAGTTTCTTTTAGTATCAGCAATCAGTTCTCTTAGAGTGTATAGATTTGTTGGGCATACAGGGGAAACATCCAGGAACAATAATCCAAGTGTTCAGAGTCAAGTCCAGGTGTAAAAGTTCTGACTGAACTGTTTAAACATGCAGAATTAGAATCTGTTTAACATGTGATAGAGGGAGGAGGGAGGGGGGACATGGAGGCCATGTCTTGACGAGAAGGTAAGATGCACACAGATGTTCCAGCAAAAATGTCTGGAAAGCAGCGATTCAATCTCTTAACAATTATAATAAATCCACTTGCCCTTGGAAACAGAAATGTAAACTGTTGATTAATGAAAACAATGATGCCATGTATCAAAAACATACAAAGAATTAACACCATGTTAAAATCAGTGCAACTGTTTCATAAGAAATGGGAGTGAATGCTATTTTACAACTCTTTCACTTTCTGCACATCTCAGCAACGGCTGCTGTAAAGTAAAGTAACGTTCAAGGAATCCTACTTTCAGCATCAGCACTTGTAAAGCTGGTGATAAATACTGAAGACAAAAACATCTTCTACTAAAACTACCTACTAAAAGCTGCTCCTACTAAAAAATCTGTTCAGTGTACAGCGAAGTACCCAAATCACTGTCTTCATCACCTCACCAGCAAACAGTCTTTTCACCCAAAAAAAACTTGCTACACTTGGAACTGTAAATATGCCTGCAGATGGACATGCATGTCATACACATTCACACCAAATTCAATCTGATCCATTAGCCCCATGTTAGGAAGGACAGGAAACATTCTGGACAGCATGTCTGGCTATGAGCTCTGTTAATAGTAGTCAATTTTTTAAAACAGTTACACAAAATCTTAGCTCTCTTGCATCCAACTAACTCCAAACTTATATGAGACTTGGTAAAAGGCAGTTTGGGTGCTGGAATAACCCTAAGCACCATGCAAGAAATAAGCAGGTGAGAGATGACCCAGCCACAGTGCAATCACGCAGCACTGCAGAAGAAAAGCAGAGGCCCAGGAAAGGGCCCTGTGACACCTGGTCACCAGCCTCCACATGCCCTGCCCACAGCAGGAGCTCAATGGAAGAGAAGGCAGGCAGGCCAGGCCCACACAAGGGGAGTGAGGGAAGGGGTAAGAGGGAAAGTGGAGTGTGTGGGCCAGGCTGTGGCCAGCAGAGCAGCAGGGGCGGTATAAGGAGGCTGGCTTGGAAGGCTCAGAGCTCTGACTGGGCAGTCAGCCAGAAGCAACCTCAACATCCAGAGAAGGAGGCACGAGCCAGACCATAAGCCTCACACTAAACTCAGGTTACACAGATGGGGAAGGAGACCTCCTTTCCTTGGAGAGATCCACACATCTGAAGTCCCCACCTGATGATGAACACATACTTTGGGGTATTTTTCCTGCAGCATCCCATGGGGGAGCTATTCATTCATTCTGCCTGAGACAGTTACAGGACACAAGCTCACTTAAAAAGGCAACACACTAGTGAATACAAGTGTCAGAGACTGCTAACTGAAATTCTTTGCACTCCTTTTCATTGGAGCACTAGGAATTATCAAAAAACCCTCTCACATTTCTCTTCTTGTCCTTCACTCAGCTATTTTACAAATCTCTAAACTGTATAAAACTCATATTACAAATGGCTCTTATCTACAGATATACCAATAAAATTTGTCAGTGGGGCTGTGGTGGGCTCCTGGTTTTGTTTAGTTAACTGGATGCTCTTAGGATTCTCCTTTAATTCTAAGAGACCATGAGTCTTTATACATCTAATTTGTATTTGTATAAAAGTCATGAGTTTATCTTAAAAACACACCCTAGAATTCCCTCATAACATTTATGTGAAGTAAAAAGAACGGACCAGAAACCTCTAGTGTATTAAGTACCCTTTCCTTGTAGCGACTGTGCAGCAGCCCAAACAGTCTGTAGTTATAGCTCCCACTCCCAATACCCACCCCTCCTCCTCAGCTGGGAGCCTAGAACAAGCACCCAGCTCCTGCACTGTCCACACAGCAGTGTCACACTGGATGGGTCATAGGACAGCCCTCTCCACAGTTTGGTGTAGAGCATACACTAATTACACTGCAAATACACTCTGCTGCTCTTCAGTACTCATTGCATTTGTTCAAAACTGGTCAGTTCCTCCTGGAAGTATTATGAACTGAGAAATGTAAAATGCCAGATGCTGGTGTAAAAACAGAGGTTGCACACAGTTACCTAGTGAGATTATGTTTCCTTAAATAGAACATATTTAATTCTTTAGAAGGTGCTGAATTTTTATGAGGTGGTCAATCTCTCCTAAGCAACAGAGTCAACTCATGGTGGTAACAAGCATTTGCCTGGAGAAAATTGGCTCATGGAGAGAAGAATTCAAGCCTACCACAAAAACACAAAAGGGGAAGCAGCTTCCACATCTGAGCAAGCTGTGCAGCAGAGCAAGATGCAAATGAAATAGGCCAAAAATAAATCCAAAGTGAAAACCCTTTGCTCTGCTCAAGCAACCACAGCAGGAAAGACACTCCCAAGTCACAGCATTCTCTCAAATGCCCCTAAAGCCTCCCCCAAAGCATAGACCCATAGGCAGGTAGGAAGCCATTTAAGAACAGCTCAAAGACCGAGTCCTGGGTTGTAAGCTTGGGTGCAATTTAATCTGAAGCCCAGTTTTCTATGTGCTAAGTGGGGGCCACTTCCAGGGTTATGAGAGACTTAGTGAGTTACAAACATGAACACAGTGAGGGCAGGTGTGAGACAGGTGGCAAACGAGCCCTGAGCTCTGCCACCTTGTAGACCAGCACCTGAACTGTGAGCAGATTCAAGCCCAGCCTCCACCCTGTGCTTTCTCTACTCACTTCTCTGGTATCTTCTGTTTGCTGAATGTGGCCACTGGGGGCCTTTGCCTGTGGATCTGAGGCTGCTCTTGTTGCTTTAGCTGTGGAGCCTCTTCACACTATGTTCCCTTATTTCCATGGCTCTGCTCTGCATAACTGTAAAAAATACCCGAAGCTCCAACTTCTTTGGCACCATGTAGGGCCTATCTCTGCCCATTTCCACCTGTGTGCCCTGGGATTCACGTGATGCCTCCACTGCCTTCTCCATATCACAGAACCTGACAAGACATTCCTGTTGCTTGTAGGCGGGTCCAGAACTGGAGACAAGTTTGGAGATGTTTACATACAGTGCTATGTTTAGACCCTAAAGAATGTCAGCTTCATAAATAGTGGGACACAAGTTTCAGGAAAAAAAAAAAAATTTGTGGCTACCCAAAGTCAGAGCAAAAGGTGTATGGCCACAGGACTCCTTTTGACTGTTGTAGGCAATAAGGATGATAATGATAACAATAAATAATAATAACAGCAATGACCATTACAAAATTCTTACTACATTATCCTTGGAACTGCACCAAATTTGCATTATCCTTCTAAAACTTCAATTCCCTAAGAGGAATTTATTCTTATGGCCATTTCAGAGATGAGGAAACTGAGGCTCTCCACCAAATTAAATTACTTTTTCTAGGCCATACAGGATGTAGTAGAGATGAATTTAAATTTCTACAGTCCAAATATAAGCTGCTCTTTGAACAACTCTATTATAATACACAAGCTCTAGAAAGAAGGTTCTTGAAAACATGGGAAAACTTAATGTCTAGCCAAAGGAGATTAAATAAAGAAAACTAGCTCTTCCTTAGACGAAATAAATGGTAAGATAGATCAACCTAGCTGAGCTTGAAATAACTTGCATTTTCAGGGAAGAAGCTGAGTAGTTAGAATTTAATGTTAAAAAAAAATCATATACTTGCATTGTTCAAAAGATAGAGCAAAGGGCCACAGATTTAGCTCAGTGGTACTGTGCCTACAAAAAAAAGAGTGTAAATATACAAAGTAAAGTCTCTTTCTCAGCTTTGCCACTCACTGCACAGCTCAGACCATAACCTTTACTTCCCAAAGGCAACAGCTGTTTCTAGATTGGGGTGTCTTTGGAAGAGCCCACTCTCTGGAGATAAACAAATACATGGATAGACATCAAGGAGTGCAGTTTTACAATTTCTAAGAAATATAACTTCTGGCCGGGCTTGGTGGCTCAAGCCTGTAATCCCAGCACTCGGGAGGCAGAGGCAGGAGGATTGCTGAGTTCGAGGCTTGCCTGGGCCACATAGTGAGCTCAGGGCCAGCCTGAACTACAAAGCGAGACCCTATCTCAAAAAAAAAAAAAGAAAAGAAAAGAAATAACTTCTGAGTAAATGGAGAATATGATGGGTGTGAGCTCAAAATTCCACACAAACCAACATAAAATGGTAACTTGCTAGAGGGACATGGATTGTTCACTGCTGCTGCCATCTACATAAGAATAGGGACACTTCTCCAAGGATGGAACAGTGGCATGGATGTGACCTCAATCTCTGATATTCAGGGGTGGGTGTGAGGCAAGTGTGTGCTCTGATGAGGGTGATCAGTTCATCAGCCCAATAGGGCACCTCTGGAAAGCCTGCTGCCAGTAGTCACATCAGTACCACAGTCCAGGACTGTCCCAGAATGCTTCCTGAGTAAGAAATGCTCAAAGAGTATTAGCTAGTTTTTCTTCTAAACTATGTTGAAAAAAAAAAATTAGTTCAAGAAGATGAATCTTATGGAGGAAAAGTTCTAGTTAAATAGGTGTGGGAAACATTATGTAAATTAAAGTACATTAATATTAAAGGTCTTCTAGATTTATGCAACAAAGAAGCATTTTAAGCATGCTTATCTACATTTTCCAAATTAGCTGAATGTAGAACACAATAAAAATTGTAGGAAAAGGTTAGTGAAAATAATTGGCTAACAAATTGACTAGGATCCTGGTATTCCTCAGGAAAGTATACAAACTGTAAATGTGAATTTGTACGCTATGTAGAGAGGAGAGGGCAAGACAGCTGGCGAGGGAAGGCCAGGCAACCTGGCAACTGCAAGCCTGAGCTTTGCAGTGACTGCTGGGTCCGAAGGGACCTCTGCCACAGATGCTTACCCCAGACCACATAACTTCCTACTCTGTGCTCTTGTTTTCCTATCTGCAAATAGTGCTCAAGTGAAAATAAAATGCTTAAAATAGTACTAGATGTAAAACAGCCAAGTCAACTGATACGAACTATCACTGTCATTATGGTTGCTGTCCTTACTATGAAAGTAGATATTGTTAAAATTTCCTCAGGATGGGACGCCTTAGGTCCTGTAAAACAGGAGCAAGGGGAGAACAGACATTAACAAAAAAACTTTGGTGGAGTATTTTTAATGTATCAGATACTGTGGTTTTAAAGATAAATAACAGTAGCTGCCTCTCCAGGCATTCAGAATAACACAGGAAGGAAGAGACAGTGGAGCACACATGACATCAAATTCACTGCAGCAAATGGAGGGAACATCAGTTCTCAGGAGAGGGAGTGAAATGAGGCTGGCTTTAAAGGGAAACTTCTGCCTTACAAAAGTAAACGGGACTATTCTCAGGTGCTGACTACAGACTTCCTACAGGTGAGGCAGGGGGTTAAAATCTGCTCATCTGTGTGCTTGTACTTCAAGAACCAAAGAGCACGTGTGTGTCCACATTAACCATGTACAACTAGCTGTCAAGGGCCTGGAGATGTTCATTACAAAAGCACTCAGTTTGGGGAGAGCTGTGACAGAGGTCAGATGAGACAGACACAGTGGGTATGGATGGCAGAATCCTCTGTGGTATGGCCCATTGGGATGCAGGTGTTGGCCAGGTCTACCATATCAGGACCTCCAGAGCCACACTACAAGCACGCCCTGTGTCCTGAAGTCTGGGGACCACCACTTTATGCATCCACCAGAGTGCTGCATTTTTCTGGTCAATTACACATGTCCTTCCTTGTTTACTATGCTCAATTCAGGTATGTTAGTGTTTCCTGAAGACGGTTCGATGAAGCTGGATTCATTTACATATCTTCCTTAAGAATATAAAGCCCTTCCACTGTTGATATAACCCAATCTTCCACCAGAACATAGAGGAAGACCCTTGCAACAGCTCTGGTTTTCTACACTTTCCACCCTACATTCTACCCCACAGTGGTCCGGGCCCCTGATGAGTATTACACCATGCAGAACTCAGAACACCAGCAGCAGACCTTCAAATTCAGCAGACCATTCAAATGGGTGTGAAGTTTAGCCATCAGAGTGGGATCAACGGTCAAGAGACACAATGGTCTCATCAGGTTGTGGCCACGGAACAATGAAATCAAGCAAACTTAACACTGAAATGTGCACAGCTCACAAGCTTTCTTGCTTGTGTTAACTCTCCTCTGAGCGTCTGACTCAGTTACTAATCCACAAAGGGAAGCCAAGGCTCAAGAGACAAGAGAGTCATCTCCTATGACTAGTAGCAAAACAAGACTCCCTACCACAGCACAAAGGTGTTCCATAAAATCAAAAGCACAGGCCTTGCACACAAGAACAGAAAGCAGAGAAAAGCTGTATGTCGATGTCTGCTCTCACCTTTTTCCTTAATCTTTGCTTGAAAAAGTGCTGCTCATCTGTGTTTGGTTAATGCCACTTCTTCCAAGAAGCTTTTCTAAGTTGTGACCAGTGAGTATTTCAAGTCTCCTCTTTTTTTTTTTTTCCTGACATAGGATTTCACTATGTAGTTCAGGCTGGCACACTTCATAGCCAAGGATGGCCTTGAACTCATGCTGACTTCTCCTGCCTCAGCCTCCTAAATACTGGGACTATCAGTGGGCATCTCCAAACCTGGCTTGTGAACCTGTCCTAGTCTAATTTTCCATCTCACCTCAAATTCCATCCCACCTTAATGGTTTATGATCCTTGACAAGTACCATGTCTCCTCTTCTCTGGATTCTTTACAGTGTTAACACAAGCTCTCCCTATACCATCAACACCTTCTACAGAAATTTATAGATTAGGAAATCAATTCAATTCCTTCTATGTACACTTAAGTGAATTTACCTCCATGGCTAAAAATATAATCTTATCATATATGGATATAATTGTGTGCATATATTGCTGAGGTCTGAACCCAGATCTGCATAAATAAAGTCAATGCTCTAAAGGAAAAAGATTCTACACAGAGTAATGTATTTTCTTTTTAATTTACTGCTTTTTCTTTCTAGCATGTGGCTAAAGCATACTGAATAACTAGCTCTTCCATTAAAGAGTTCTAGACTCTTCCATGCAACTATCTCAAGTTTGAGTACTTCAGGATCAGCAAGCTCTTGGGCATCAGGTTGGGCATGTCTCAAATATGCATCCA